>JARHVA010000705.1:3825000-3925000 GCA_037957365.1 Torreya grandis | reverse complement strand
AAGCGGTTTTTAATGTAGTGAAGGCCTAATGAATATGGTACATGACTAGAGGAGGGTAAAAAAAAGAAGGCAAAGCTTAGGGGAATGATTTTAGGAGATAAGTTTGTAGATGAGGAAATAAAAGATAATAATCCTATGAATCACTAATGGTATATGCACCCCTTTTTTGATGTACCTTTTAAGGAGTTCACTTAGATAGATTGATACTCAATGATCTCCTTCAAGATAAAGAGCATCAGTAATTGATCAAGTTGAGAAATATTATGTTTACACATATGCCTCACTCAAAGCATCAGTAATTTTTGGAAACATGTACATATAATATTTATTTTGTCAGGATTCCATAAGATTTTTTGGTTTGTAAAAAGAGTTAGTAGAGATAAAGATATGATTAAAATAAGAAATTTAAAAATAAATATTTGAAGGGTAAATAATTTTGAATAGTAAATATAAATAGGGTGTAAAATAATTCATTTGGTATTTTTTACTATTATGATAAAATAGAGATCTAATAAACCTATTGAGATCCCAAACATCCAAGATGGTGAGGATATGATAGCTAAAATAATGAGGATTCACAGTGGCCACAATAAGTGCAGCATAGGTAAGTAACTAAGAGTTTGAAATTTTTTAATATTTTTATTTGAAGCTAACAAAATTATAGAAAATTGACTGGTAAGAAAAATATAGACACCATAATGAACCCTAGGAAATTTTTAGGGACACTAGTGGTCAAATGCGATATTAGGTAGGAAGGATTAGAACCAATAAATGCTTAAGGCATTTGTAGAAACTGGTCAAAAATTCATTTCTATGTATAAATAGAGTCAACTAGGTTGACTCAGTGTGTAGAGGACAAGAAAACTAATAGGCTGACTTAATTGGTTAATGAAGAGGGTTGACTTAGTACTATTAGGTAACCTTAGTTATATTTGAAGTGGCCAAGTTAGTACTATGAAGGGTAAATTGGGCTAACTTAGTATTGGGATCCAAAGGTTGGCTAACTTAGTACTACATAGGTTGATCTAGAAGAAATTTTAACAATGCCAATCTAATATCCCTTATAAAGTATAAAGCCAACTTAGTTTGTAATAGGTTAATTTAGTAAAAAATGATTAAACTAAATCAAATAAGATGAGTTTTATATAAAATTTAACAATGTATTTTTATTATAAATGACATGGAGATCTAATACATCCTTTATTATTTGATATTTTGTATAGGCACTAAAGATATTGCTGATTAATTGATGCATCACAACTATCATATTTTCTAGAGTGCTTGACAGATGTGGACATATTGAGACTAGTTGCATTATGTCTGGGAGGTATCATGGACATGTGGCACATCCCACTGAGTGTTTATCTCATTATCATGTTATTTAGAGCATGGGAATGGTTAACCAACATGTTTTGATGGGTGAAGGATGGGGATACAATAGAGGTGGGTATCACATTGGAGGACATCCATGCATTACTTAGACTATTAATAAGCGGGACACTTATAATCATAAGGACACCAGATGATTTTTAAGAGAGATGAGCACTAGCTAGGTGGGTGATGTGCTTAGATAAGATATACCTAAGACTAAGGGTGAGATTATTCAATGTGTATATTTCAAAGATTATATAAATTCAAAAGGCTATCAGCAAACTTATGACATTATTAATGTTGTGTCACAAGTCAAATGACAAGGTACTATTGTATGAGATAGTTTTATGCTAGTCCATTTTGGATCATGGGGAGCTCTATGATTTTAGGTTTATCATTGGGTCCATCTCATGCATGATATGTCTGGGATGTTGTCTAGAGGGGAAAATACCATGGGATCAATTATGTTTCTTAGTGCATGGATACAATAAATGTTCCTATGTATCATCTAATTGGGTTACTCTATTTGGTCGATGATAGGTTACCTTGGGTGACTTGATTAAGATAGAACCAAGTAGCATGAGTCATGCCCCATGTGTTATCACTATAGATAGTCACATGAGGGGATATCATGTATCATCCATACACACATATTGATACTATTTATCCCAATTGTGTGACCATGGTGATAGGGTTAGCTTGAGTGTAGATCATGAACCACTATACCTAGTGAGTATAGTTTCAACTAATGTCATGCTTATCACAATAATTTAGACTCCTGTATATAGTGACTCCTCTATTAATTTCTAATTTTTGGGCATGACATGTTGAATATCCAAGGGGTAGATGAGGAGAAGTTTCATTTAAGAGACTAGTGATGAGGCTGCAGTGTGTTAGACCATGGATTGGTTGAGCATGACAACTAGAAACTAGAGGTGGAGAGGGCATGGATGTGGAAACAAGTGTGTACCAAGTATGGAAATAATAAACATATCATGAGGATTAATGACCACCTGAAACATACCATAGATGGATATGCCATTGGTGATATTAAGAACATTTAAGGGTGATCATATAGGATGATCCAACAAACAACCTAGGTTAGAGCTCATCAATAGAAAAACCTCTAAAGAGAGCACCACAACATGTATGGGTGGTGACTCCTAGATTTTCCTTGATATGGATATGACCCATAGACAAGTTACTCAAAGGATGATTGGATGGAGAGATTATGCTTGGTATACAAGCACATTTGGAGATAGTGGTTGGTGACACCAAGACTACTGAGAAATGTTGTAATTTTTATTGTTTGAGATAAAATACTAGTTGTATGTGATTGTAGGTAGATAGATATATTTTGAGATGTATATGAGTTCATATGTTTATCTATTTTTGGTTTTTATAGACCGTATGATAGAAGATATTATATGGGGATCCCTATTCATGGTAACACACCGTGACATTTTAGATGTGGTGTTGGCATCATGTGACCCCACCATGCTAGATGATCATGAGGTATCATCTACCCTATCTTAGTTAGGATGGTTTATACTATAGGGAGAGGTCATGAGGTATCCATAAATACATGGGGATGGATTACATCCACTAAAAGGGGTGGGAGTAGGAGAGTCATAGTCTTGACAAGCCCTAACTTAGGATAGAGCTACACATATGTATACCATGATCTAGCTGGGATAGGTGCATGCCTAAGTGACCAACCTATAAGGATAGGTAGTAGGGTTGAGATATTAGATAACCTCATTAAAATTCATTGTTTAGAGGGGATATTCTAAGGAATCTATTTGAAATTTGGCTAGACAAAGAGATATTGATCCAAAAATCAAAATCTTTAGTTGAAAGATAATTCAAGAAACAAGAAAAACATAATTGTAATAATGCTATCTCTAAGAAGAGATATTTTATTGATCAAAATTTGGAAAACCAAACATATGCCTATCTCTGAGTAAAGATGTATCCTTTACATTTTGGGTTACATCTTCATTTATACACATTTTCAAGGTATGAGGAGGATGTGGAAGGTCACCAAACTTGAGGGAGATTAAGTGGTTCAACTTCCATGATTTAAAATAATACAAAATTTGATGAATTACTATTTTTAGACTCCACTACTAAAATTAAAATTTGGGGCACTTACATCTCATTTTTGGGGGTAAAACCCCACTAATTAAATCTCAATGCCATCTCATGGTGTTCCCCTCATCCTTAGCTTTCCAATGGTTCAAATGGGGAGTCAAACAGAGCTATGATGCAAAAGTTTTGGCTCCCAAAAGTTCTACCACCAATTGGGGTAGAACCGTCACCTAAATTATCACCTAAAATATTGCCTAAATCATTCCTCCCTCTTTGATAAATAATGGTCCACATTGCGTCAATATTTTCCATAAAGTGTAGTAGTTTTATTTGATTTGATTCTCGATGCATACTTGGAATGGATTTTGCTTTATGGAGCTATGTTTTTTGGATCTATGTAGGGCTTGATTATTCACCATTTCTATCTGACCATCAGTCTATGGATAGAAGGCCATGAACATCTTCATCTTGGTACCTATTTGCTTATTTTGTTGTGTTTATGTATTCAAGGCTACAACATTGGCTCTTTTGGATTCCTTTGGCTTGACCACCATGAGAAAAAATTTCTTGGCACTAATCAGGGAGATAGATGTAGAAGGTGGTAACTCTAGTACCCTATAGTGCTATGTTTCAAGAGTGAGGGTGATCCTTCAATTTCTTGATTCATAGATAACATGTTGATCATACATGAATAGCTAATCAAAGAGTACATCACAAACATCTAGATTGACCACATCACATAAGACCCCATTTTGGAAAGGTTTTATTACATATGAGAGAAGACATTGGTGGGTGACATGGAGGTTTATCCCTAGACTCAACCATCCAATATTGTATGGATTTGAGTGAGGATTCATGGACAAATTTAGGATTTTCACAATATTAGTAGATATTAAATACTTTTGACTCCCACTATCAAAAATGAAATGTAAAAGCTTACCTTTCACCATAAATTAGAGTGAAATAACCTTTCCTTGTCATCTAGCCTCTCCTCATGAGTCCATGATGAAGTAATGATGGCATCGGGCTCAACATCTACAATCTCTTCTTCATCCTCTTCACCTATAGGGTGTGTATGAGATAGAGTAGTAGATATTGAGGATTATGACTCAAAAATTAGGGACTTGATAGCTTGACATTCTTATTTGGAGTGCATTCTATATTTTTGGTAATCACACCATTTCCCAGTCTTTCCTTCCTTTTACTTCGAATTTTGGCCTCATGTTTGACCTTCTTTATCACTTTTCCATTTTGTAGGCTTACTCTTTGTATTCATTCTTCCATACTTCTACTCAATCTTCGCCATGAACTTGTACACCTCACCAAGTGTTTCTCAATTAAATATTTTCATCTCCCACCATATATACCATTGTAGTCCACAATGATATTTGAGAACCTTGTGTTTCTCACTTTCTTGGATGCCCAATCTTGTAGATAGAGAATGAAAAATGTCTATGTAATCTTGAACAGACTTCTCTTTACCTTGGTGAAGTTGTTGCCACTCTATATATAGATCATCATTACTCCAATGGGGTAGTATTATTCCTTTGTACCTTATATGAAATCATCCTAGGCAGGTTCTATCTCAAGGCCAATATCATCTGTATTGAATCTCTTCTTCTACACTTCCCACCAATTTTTGATAGGCAATGATGCTTTCAAAAGAGCAAAAGTGATCTTCTCTTTATTGGTGAATTTATTTACAAAAAATAGGAAGACAATTAATCCAAAAAAATTTATACTTCATCAACATTGATTTTTCCTTCAAATGTAGGGATATCAAAATTCACATGAACCTTGAAGGGTGTTGCAGTACTGAAAGGATGTTGGGGTGTAGATGATGACCTAGAATTTCCCATCAAATTTTTTTGGATAATTTGCATGAATTTTTGCAGCATCTATGCTTACTACTATTAGAGGGATTCATTCACCATTTCCTTGAGAGGATCATATGTCTCAATGTTGTCTATCATTTGAGGTTCTTTGGAGTGAATAGGTGGATAGTTTGTAAGCTCTTTTTTTTTTCCACCCAAGCTTCTTATATCCTGACCTCATCTTTGGGATCATATACTCTCAAGAAAAACTACTCTGATACCACTGATCTAAAACCCAAAAGATTTGGTTGAAAGATAATTTAAGAAATAAAAAAACACAATTTTAATAATTCTATCTCTAAGAAGAGATCTTTTATTGATTAAAATTTGTACACCCAAACATATGCTTATCTTTGAGAAGACATGTCTCCTTTCCATTTTGGGTTATATATTAATTTATACACATTTTTAAGGTATGAGGAGGATGTATAAGGTCACCAATATTGAGGGAGATTAAGTGGTTTGACTTACACAATTTAAAACAATACAAAATTTGAGAAATTACTATTTTTAGAAACTTACTATTTTTAGACTGCACTACTAAAATATAAATTTGGGTCACTTCCATTTGGTTTTTAATAGTCAAAACCCACTGAGAAGAGCTTGGTGACATCTCATGGTGTTCCCATCATCCTTAGCTTTCCAACGGTTCAAATGGGGAGTCAAATGGAGCTATGATAAAAAAGTTATGGCTCCCAAAAGTTTTATGACCGATTAGGGTAGAACCATCATTAGAATTGTCACCTAAAATTTTTCCCAGATCAGATAGGCATGATGGATCCTAGATATGTGGATGGAGCAATGTCTTTTTTGTATTTTATACCATTATATAAAAGACCTGATATATATATATATATTATTTTGATAATTAGATATTGGTCTCATTAATTATATTTTGGTTATAGTTATTAATGCATCGATATATTTCTTTCTAGCACATGTATTTTTTTGTTGTCATATATTTTATAGGAAATATATGTAAAGTGCTTTATATTATAGAATTATATGAGACACATGTCTGGTTTAAAAATAAAAAACAAAAAACATTTGGAAAAATATAATTAATCATAAACAAATGTACTACACACTATATCGTGATGGGAAATGTGTAATAACAAAAGATGACTAAGTATAATAAACCAAAAAGTGGTAAACAAAAGTGGAAAATTTATTTAAACCATGAAAAATATTAGCACCAAATTAAATAAGTGAAATCACACTATATCACATTTAGAAGTATGAAAATAATGTAATAAAATGGATAGCACATGAAGGACAAATGGTGTAAAAGTAAAATAATTAATTCAATAAATCATACTAAATCAAGTTGGGAAATATAAAAGAGGAAAAAATATGAAAAAATGGACATAAATTTATCACACTAATTCAAGCTAGGAAGTATGAAAATTAAAGAAAAATGGTTGTATTCTTACATGCAATCAGAAAATAAAAAGATAAAAGTGAAATATCAAGGAAGTAAGTATAAAACATACTATAGAAAGATGGAAAACATGTCAATGATGTGTAATTTCATTGTGACTTGGGTATTGGAAAATTTTGTGAGGAAGGCTAGGTCCTATCCATGCTCTTCCATTGAAAATCACAAAAGGAACACCAAGTAGGTGGAAACAGTGGAAAAATATGTTAAAAATGGGATGTTTGAAATGGTAATTTGAAAATTTATTAATTTGTGACGAAGACCTGGTCCTATCCAAGGTCATACAATAAAAATCACAAATGGGATCCCTAGGGGGATTTATCAGAGAAAAAACAATATTTATCAAGAGGAAATATTAGGACTATAGGTAATTAAAGAGGGAATGTAAAAAGCATAACATAGGAATCTTATGAGAAGATCTTAAGAAACATGAGGCACACTAAGTACATAAAAATGCACTAAGTGACTAATGACCATCGATATACAAAGGATACCTATTCACTATAGTCATAAAGTTGTGTTCAAAATAAGTGAGGTACTAAGATAAACTCATGTTGGGTGTTTTGAACAAGACAATTAAAATTGACCTACCTTCTCAAAACATGTTCGCCATATTTAGGACCTATTATAGAGCCATCGGTCTACTATGAAGATTGGGTACTTGTGTGAGAAAGTAAGTAGCACTAAAAGATTTTTTGTTCTCCTTTTTCAATCTAATGGCCTACCACACCCCAATGGACCTCAACTCTACCACAAGGCCAATTGTGGAGTTTGATCTTTGATTATATAAATGATACATTATTAGAATAAAATATTTTAGAGTGATTTAACTTTTGAAAATTTTGATTTTTTCCTTTTAGATCATTGCCTTTTGTTAAATGATTTGTATTTTCAATTTTTATGTCTTTCAATATTTCTAATCCATATGAGATTTGGAATGACCAATCATTGTAGATAAAGTGATACACATTAATGATATTTAGGATTTGTCTAAAATAATCTAAGTATCTAAAGACATGACTGACTAAAACACTTAGGCTTGCCTATGAACTAACATGCTATCTCAAGTTTCAGCCATTTGTATTCTTTGTTTTTGAAAATAAAAAGTGGAATAAAGGGACATCCAAGGTGGATCAATTAGATTATATTAGAATAAGATGAATTATTCTATAACTAATCACATGGTAAAGTAATAATTACTAAAGGGAGAAATTTTTATATAACCAAGTCATAATAGCAATTATCCATGTTTAGAGAGATAAGGTAGAACATAATCAGGAGAAAGAACAAGATAGCCATAGAAAAGGAAATCATAGATAAAAATTATGTAATCATGAAAAATAATCCATAATATAATATGAGGAATAAAGTGACACCATAAGAAATAAGTTCAAAATATAAATAATCATGAAAATAAGAATTTGACATAATGTCAAATGATATAAGATGAATATAAAATTAGAGCACATGTATAATAAAAATGAGGAAAGAAATGAAATAACACCATGTTGTGTTCATAAATAGTCATAGATTTGTCCACACACATTATCCATAAAATATTTTAAGTCTCTATGAAGCTAAACTCAAACTATACCCAAAGTCTCATCAATCTTTAGGGAAAGTTGAGAAAATACTTTGCATCTAATCTCCTCAATTGAAAATGTAGGAATGCCTTAATTTTCATGCTAATGAGGAATATCATGCAAGGGATGATTAAGAGAAGGAATGGGAATGGAATTTGTAGGAGAGGAAGGGGTCATCGATGAAGAATGGGCCATAGGTGAATGACAAACCATAGGTAAGGGAATCATGGGTGTGGAAATTCTAAGTGGAAAAGGGACCATAGATGGAGGATCCATAGGGGAAGAAATGGGAGACTTATTATGAGGTAAACCTATGGGAATAAAGGTATTATGTGAAATAATGGTCATGAGGTGGTCCTTGAGATGTTGCTAAAGGATGTAATAATGATTAGTATGATGGGTACCACATTGGTGCCATAGAAAATACACTTCTCTATATTTGGGCAGATATTCAGGTAATACTTTCATGAGAGGCATAGATTTGTTTGTGGGATGAGGAATACTAGGATGCAAGGTGTCTATCTATTATCACAACTAATCAGAATACATGAAGGAATGATTATCTATGTCATAGAAGTAACATATACAATTGTTAGTAGACATTATGGGTGTATTAATAGAGGGAATAAAAATGAAATCTAAGAAAGGATGGTGTAATGAATATTCTGTATTCTTGTGACCAATAAACTTATGAATATCACAATATTGCTGATCATCCCATTTGGTGGTCAAAGAAGCAAGCTATAGAAAAGGAAACAAACCATCAACAAGGGGAGGAGGGGCTAGTGGAGAGATTGGATGAGGAAGATTGAAGGTGTATTAATGTCATAAGAAGGAATAGAATCAACTAGAGAGGAATTGGGAATAAGATACAAACTAGGTTTAGCTAAGGGAGGTGTGGGATGTGTTAACATTTTTACCTCATAATCTAAATGTTAGCCTTTATAATTTGAAGCATGTTGATGAAATTTACTTTGGCTTGCTTTGATGCCTCATAGTGTCCTTGTTTAATATAAAAATGACTAGCACATGCCTTGATAATGTAGACCATCATGAAAATGTCATGCAAGAATGAGTGGATTAAGTCAGTCATGCATTTAATAATTACATCTAAGGAATCTACCAAAGGTAAGACTATAAGGACATGATGAATTTAGTGCCAATATCATCCTTTGTAAATTTGGTATCTTGTTGAGCTTTCTACTCAAGATATAAATCTTTAAAGTTAGACTTTTAGAGTGAAACATGCATGCAGACATCAATTTTAAGCCTCATAAAATAGTCATTAAAATTCAAATGTTCTCAAGAATATATAAGGGGATGATAAATGGAAATATCCTAGGATCCCAGATCAAAATCCAATGGCACATGGGTGATTGACAATGTTAGTGGGTCTAGAAAGATTAATGGTGTGTGATACATCATATAAATCATATCTAATGATGAGTGATTCATAAAATGGCTAGGGAATCTCGACTATAAATACATGGGTGATAAGTGTGTCAACCTTGTTAAACTAGTGGAAGTTCTATGACTTGTGTTCATTTTTATAGGTAAAGATTGATGGCACACAATAGTTTAAAGAGTCATTAGGATCTTGAAGAATGAATGAGGATTTGATAGTTAGCACAATATGAAAATCCAAAACTAAATCAATAGCCAAAAATGAATATGGAAGGTGTCATAATTTCAAAGCCTAGATTGAGATCAATGGTCAATATCAAAGGATGAAGTTATGGTACTTTGATTAGAGGTCTAAACATGATCTATGTTGTACTAGAGTAGATATTTTAGGGATTAAACATCACCATTAGAGATATATAGAGGCATAATAGGTCTTTTATACCTAATACAAATAAAAAGGGTAGTAATTATTGTTGAAGTAAGATCAAACACATGGTGAACTTCATTTCATTGACATTAAAACTATAGGAAAACCAATAATCAAGATTGATTTTTAGCTATATTAGACCTAAGTTCATATTCCAAAGTGCATGAATGTGAGTATTTTATCCTTACAATGAAGGTCATTAATGAAATCAAGAGCTTGAGGAGGATTTATGTGATAGGAGTGGTTGTTTCCTATAGTGGTCTTGACCTTCATGATCCATCCTTCAATGCGAGATAGAGTCTCAATGGAATTAATGTAGAGGAGCTCAAGGAAGACATGATATTGGTCATTATTACCCCTTATCCACTCTCCCATACATCCCTCCATGTCTCTCTCATACCATTATGTTATAAGTATAGGATTTTAAGCCTTGAAATGCATCACTCTCTTAGGAATGATTATACTCTACCAAGAATGAGCTTTGTAATATATTGAGATAAATAGAAGAATATGTTTTAAATTTCATTGTTCTAGTATAGTGTGTTAATGTTAGTTTTATTTGCATATGTGGTATAAATCTCTCCCTTGTCAAGTCTTGATCTCATCTAGCTACTAGATTATCTTGTTATGTAGGCATGTTTAGTCTTTAATTTCATTTGATTAAAGCCAACATTAGATATATTGATTGGTTAGTGTCTTTAATAATTCCTTTCCATCACTTCCATTAGGTTTTAATCATTTGGTAAACCTCTACATGAAATATTAATGCCTAACTGACATTTAGAGTTATAGATTTAGTCATTTGCTCTAACTCATTAGTGTTTTAGAATCTAAAGTAGGAGTGGATGAAAAATCTATTGTAAATATTATCATTGATGTCAAAGCTCTAACATTATTGGTGACAAAGGCCCCATATCATTTAATATCTTAAGGTGTTTTTAATGATCATATTTTGGAAAAAGTATGTTTATATTAATTTAATATTAACAAATATATTTTTGGTTGCATAAAGTAAAAGGAGGGCCCATGAAGAAGTCAAAGAGTCAGATATAAAGATAAAAGAGGGAAAGGACACATTTTCTCATGAAGGGTCACCTTGAAGAATTTAAAGACTCACCAAATGAAGATAAAATAGGTAAGGGTACATTTTTCCATAAAGAGTCGCCTTTAGGAATTCAAAACGTCACCAAGATAAATAAAAGAGGGCAAATGATGCATTTGTTCATGAAGGGTCACCATGTGAATTTTCAAATAAAAGGATTCAAAGGTTCATGCAAGTTTGGCACCATCTTCCATGTGGATTGAAGGGTCACAAAGGGTGAATTCCAAAGGTCATTTGGAAATCTATAAAAAGAGTCTTGGGAAGACATTTTAAATATTCAAGAGAGTCCATGGTTTGTATTTGGTTTATATAAGAAAAGAGGAGAGAATAGAAATATATATAATAGAGTTCTATAATTTGTTGAGAAATCAACATTAAGAGATAGTTGTGTTTTACATAAGAGGGGTTGGTTCTCTTATGGGTTGGTGTTCACAAATAGTTGTTGTGTTGGTGCTCTTGCAAGTTGGTACTTGTGAAATTTATAATTTGAGTTGGTGACCACTCATATACTTGATATTTTTCTTCATGGTTTTTTCCCACATTGGGTTTCCATGTAAAAATTTGGTCTCTCTCTCTCTCTCTCTCTCTCTCTCTCTCTCTCTCTCTCTCTCTCTCTCTCTCTCTCTCTCTCTCTCTCTCTCTCTCTCTCTCTCTCTCTCTCTCTCTCTCTTGTGGTGTATGTTATTATTTCAATTTTATTACATATCTTGAATGTATTATTAAGTGGTTAAAGAAAAGAAATCAGATTAAGTAAAATATTTAAAAGATATATGATATGTTGATTCACCCCCGCCCCCCTCTTAGTATATCCCATGATTAACAATTGGTATCAAATTAGGTTCTTTTGGAAAGGGTTTAATATCTTGAAGGCAAATCATGGAAAGCATGATGACTAGATCACATGAAGGTTTTTCTACAAATAAGGCACCTTTGTTTGATGGGACAAATTATTCCTTTTGGATCATAAAGATTAGGACTTACTTGATGGCCTTTAGATTTGAAATTTGGTGAGAAGTGATGGACGAATATGAAGAGCCACAAACAATTATACCTACTCATATAGAAAATAAGGCAAGTTAAAATAATGTTAAATCCTTAAATGCTATTATATGTGTTTTATGTGAATCAAAATTTGTTAAAGTTATGCAATGAAAATATGCTCATGAGACTCGAGTAAAGTTTGAGAATATTTAAAAAGGTGATGTAAATGTTTAACAAGCTAAGATCCAGACTTTTACAAGATAGTTTGAAAATTTGAAGATGGAAAAGGAAGAAAATATAACAAGTTATCTTTTACAAGTTGATCAAATAGTTAATCAAATTCAAGCTCTTAGAGAAAAATTAGAAGATTCAGTAGTGGTATAAAAGGTTTTAAGATCTCTACCATTGAGATATGATGCAAAGGTTTATGTAATTGAGGACATGAAAGATCTAGCTAATCTAAAGATGGCTTAACTACATGGTATTCTTATGGCATATGAGATACAGACCAAAAAAGAGAAACCCTTAAAGAGGGAAGATGCTTTCAAGACATCAAAGAAAGATAAGGCTAAGAACAAACAATCAAGTGATAGCTCTAGCAATGACGAAGATGACGATGGAGCTCTATTTATCCATAAGACTAAAAATGGCATAAGTAAATATCAAGGAAAGTTACCATTTAAATTTTTAAAATGTGGTGAGTTTGGAAATTTTGTAGCTAAGTGCCCAAATAAGAATAATGTTGAAAATGAAGAAGGAAATCCTACATAAAAGAATAAATTCAAAGGTAAATTTAAGAATGGATTCAAGAAGAAGAGTCTATACTCTAAAGATCCTAGCTCAACTGAAGACATTAGAGTCAATGACTCAGATGAAGAACATATTTTGTTCATGACCATACATGAAGATGCCTCTACAAGTAAAAATATAGATGATCAAGAAGAGGAACATGATGAAGTTAAGGTTAATCTAGAAGGAGAACTCATTTGTGTCTTAGAATAATTAAAATTTCTTGAAAAAAAATATGATTCAAAGATTGAAGGTCCAGAGCAATAAAAATGAAAAGGAGTCAAAGGAAATAGTCGAATATATACAAGCACACATTGAAGAATCCAAAAATATTGAAGAAAATATAAAAACACAATTATAAAATGTAAGTGAAGAATGTGAAAAGTATGTTGTTGAAATTTCCTCTTTAAAAGAAGATATTGAGAAAACAAATAAAGCAGTGAATGATTCAAAATTTGAGAATAAAACTAACACATTGAATAAGATATTAGAAATTCAAAAATCAATATCAGATAAGATAGGTATCAGATTTGAAAAGAAAAAGAGCTATGTTGAAGCCCTTACAAAAGAGGAAATAAAAGGGGAAGAAGTTAAGAATGTAGAGGATAACTCAAACAAAGAAGGTTGGAAGGGACAAATCTACAAAAGATAACCAGGTCAAAGATACAAAAATCAAAATAGGTTTTATTTTCATGTTTATTATTTTTATTCTAATGGTTATGGTAATAAAAAAATAGACTATTAGAAAAAAGCTCATAATTTTAGAAACAAGGAAAAATAAACTCATGCAGAGTCAAGTAGAAGCCACAACTCTTTTGTTCCTCTATCAAGATTTGATGAAGAGGGCATAGTATGTTACAAGTGCAATAATTTTTTACACGTAGCCTAATATTGTATAAGTGATTTTGAGTTAGTTAAGAAGGACCAAAGTTTGGATTCTCCATTAAATAATAAGAAAGTTTAGATAGGGTTATGGTAGAAGAAACAACATAAAAAGTTTATGCTAATGCAAACAACTTTGCATGAAATAAATGAAGAAAAGCCATGGTTCATTGATAGCAGATGTTTGAGGTACATGACAGGAGACAAGATAAAGTTCATAACTCTAAAGAAGATGAATGGTGGAATAGCAAAATTTAGAGACAATACCACTATCATAATAGCTAGAAAAGGTACATTAAGTTTGGATAATAGTACAACTAAGAATAAGAATGTTTTATATGTAGAAGATCTTAAGCATAATATGTTGAGTGTAAGTTAAATATGTGATCATGGACACACATTAAGTTTTATGTAGAAGGTTTTGAAATTAGGAGAAAATATTTAGATGTGTAGATTGTAGACGATTAGAGGATAGGCAACAATTTATATATGTTATCAAATATCAAAGGTCAAAGATGTTGTTTGAGTCAAGTTGAGGAAAGTTGGTTGTAGCATTGGAGAATGTGACACATAAATTTTGACAATCTTGTTAACATCATCAAGAATCAAGCAGGTAGAGATCTTCAAAATATTACAAAGCCCTCCAACATGCTTTTTGAACCATGTCACCATGGGAATCATGTTAGAAGATGGTTCAAGATAAGAGAATACTTGACCACTCAGATGTTAGAGATTATTCAAATTGATCTGTGTGGACCTATAAAAACTCAAAATATTCAAGGTGAGAAATACTTCATGTTGCTTATTGATTATTTTACACGTATGACTTGGGTGATGTTTTTAAAGAAAAAATAAGAAGTTTTTAGCCACTTTCGAAGCACTCAAGGCTTTATTTGAGAATGAAACTAGTTTGAAGATTAAGTGCATAAAATTAGATCGAGGAGCAGAATTCATGTTAGATAATTTTATTGATTATTGTGAAGACCATGGGATAAAGAGACATTATTTTCTAGCCAAAAATAAATAGCAAAATGGAGTATTTGAGTTTAAAAATAGAATAGTTCAGGAGATGACAAAGACAATGCTAAATGAATCCAACATACCAGATAAATATTGGAGAGAGGTAGTAGGTACAACAATTCATATTTAGAATAAAGAATTTTTGAGATTGAATAGTGACAAGACTCCCTATGAGCTATGGAAAGACAAACTATCCACCATTGATTATTTTAGATTTTTTGGTAGTAGGTGCTTCATAAAGAGAACCGATGAAAATTTGGATAGGCTTGAATATAAAATAGATGAATGTAGATTTCTTGGATATTCTTGCAAAATTAAAGCTTATAAATTTTATAACAAAATAAATAATAAGATAGTTGAAATTATAAGTGTCAAGATAGATGAAGATGTAACATAAAGAGCTAGTGATCTGATAGACAATCCTAAAATCATTAAAGAATAAGATTTTGAAGAATTAGATGAAGATGAGAATAAGGAGAAAAATGACACCAAGACCCTATCCAAATATGTTTAGAGAAATCATAATGAGAGTGACATCATTAGGGATATAAATGAAAGAGTTTGCACTAGAAGGATGATGGTAAGTGAATCTAAGCAAGTTAATTTTTCTTTCTTATCCAAAATATAGCCTAGAAATTTTTCATAAGCTAAACATGATGAGAATTGGGTTAAAGAAATAGATGAAAAATTAAATTACATAGAAAATAATAATACTTGGGAATTAATGCCTAGACCAAAATATCAAAATGTGATAGGAACAAAATGGGTATGAATAAACAAGTTGAGTGAAGATGGTGAAGTTACATGGAATAAAGAAAGGTTAGTATGTAAAGGATATGCTCAGATTGAAGTTATAGATTTTGAAGAAAACTTTGCACTAGTGGAAAGGCTAGAGGCTATTAGAATGTTTCTTACATAGCAGTGTTTAAAAATTTCAAAGTGTTTCAGATGGATGTCAAGCCTACTTTTATCAATGGTAATCTATAAGAAGAGGTCTACATTAAGTAGCCTAAGGGATTTCTTCTCTCAAATAATAGTAGCCATGTATGTATATTGAATAAAGCACTATATGGATTGAAACAAGCTCTCAGAGACTGGTATATAATACTTGATAAGTACCTATAAGATCAAGGTTTTAAAAGAGGTTTTGATGATAGTAATCTCTACAACAAAATAGAAGGTGATAATCAATTGATAATTTTGGTATATGTTGATGACATAATATTTGGAGGAAACATTGAAAAGATGACAAAATAATTTTTTGATAATATGTAAAAAAAAATGAGATGTATACACTTAAAGAATTGTCATTTTTCTTAGGATTACAAATGTTTCAGTTAGATAAAGGAAATTTCATATCTTAGAATAAATATGCCAAGGAAATGTTGAATTTTTTTTGGTTTTGAGGCTTTTGCACTAGTTGGCACACTAATGGGTATAGGAAACAAGGTAAAGATGAAGATTCACCTATTATAGTTCAATATTTGTATAGATCTATAATTTGTAGTCTTTTATATTTGACAACATCAAGGCCAAACATCATGCATGTAGTAGGTATGGTTACGAGATATCAAGTAGCCTCGAAGGAGAGTCATGTTTAGTTAGTGAAAAGAATATCTAGATATGTCAAGGGGATATTAGATTATGGATTTTGGTATCCCATAGGTAGATATTTCACTTTTTTTTATTATAAAAAATTATATTTGGTAGGTTGTTTGGATGAAAAAAAAAGTACAAGTGGAGGAGTTTTCTTCCTTAGTGATAGCTAGTATCTTGGCTAAGCAAGTTATAGAACTTAGTATCACTTTATATAGCTAAATTAGAATATATTATAGTATTGTTGTGTCATACTCAAGTGATTTGGATGAAGTAAAATTTAGAAGACATTAAGGTAAAATATGATGAACTTATCTCTATTTTTTGTGACAAGTGTTATTAATATTTATAAAAATCAAGTGATGCATTAAAGAACAAAACATATTCTTATTAGATATTAGTTCTTCAGAGAGTAGGCTGTAGATCAGCAGGTTAAGTTGGAATATATCAATACTAAAAAATAGATTGTAGATATTTTCACAAAGGCACTACCAAAGGACACATTCGAGTATCTATGAGAGAAGTTAGAAGTAATTTCATTTACTGCTTACCATTAAGGATCAACATCAGTTGAGGGGGAACTAGGTGTTAGCTCTAGGGTAGACCCTTTGCCATTTATTTTAAATGGGGAGAAGTAAAACAATAAGTATAGTAATAGGTACACAAATAGGTATAGGATGTTATAGTAAGGGGGAGTTAATGTATGTTTTTTTTCAGTTAGTAGTATATACAAGTTGGCATGTGGAGTATAGGTTTTAGGATGTGGTAGTTTCAGTTTGAGGTTTCCATAAATTACAAAGGGGGAGCTTGTTGTAAATATTTTCATTGATGTCAAAGGAATAAAATTATTGGTGAAAAAGGCCCCATATCATTTAATGTTTTAAGGTATTTTTAATGTTCATATTTTGGCTAAAGTATGTTGATATTAATTTAATATTAACTAATAAATTTTTGGTTGCATAAAGTCAAAAGAGGGCCCATGAAGAATTTAAAGAGTCATGAGATAAACACAAAATATATAAAGGATGCATATTATCATGAAGGGTCACCTTGAGGAATTAAAAGAGTCACAAAGTGAAAATAAAACAGGGAAGGGCACATTTTTCCATATAGAGTCACCTTGAGGAATTCAAAAAATTACCAAGATAAATATAAAAGGGAAAAATATGCATTTTGTCATGAAGGGTCACCATGTGAATTTTCAAATGAAAGGATTCAAAGGGTCATGCAAGTCTGACACCATTTTCCATGTGTATTGAAGGGTCACAAAGGGTGAATGCCAAAGGTCATTTGGAAAGCTATAAATGGAGGCTTGGGAAGCCATTTTAAATATGAAAGAGAATGAGTGGTTTGTAATTATTTTGTATAAGAAAAGAGGATAAAATAGAAAGAGATATAGTAGAGTTATATCATTTGTTGAGACAGAAACATTGAGAGATAGTTGTGTTTTACATAAGAGGGGTTATTGCTCCTGTGGTTTGGTGCTCACAAATATTTGTTTTATTGGTAATCAACAAAGGGGTTGGTTCTCCTACCAATTATTCCTTACAAACTTTTAAATTTGATTTGGTCCTCATTCATATACTTGAGATTGTTTTTCATGGTTTCTTACCACATTGTGTTTCCACATAAAAATCTAGTGTTTCTCTCTCTTGTGTGGTGCATGTTATTATTTCAATTTTATTACATATCTTGAATGTATGATTAAGTGGTTAAATAAAAATATTAGATTAAGTAAAATATTTAAAAGATATATGATATACTAATTCACCCCCCTCTTAGTATATCATGTGCTTAACACAATCATTCTAGGTGTATCACCGATAGTAGCTTAGGGTTTCTCTTTCATTTTATTTCTCCCACTTCTCCCCTTAACAATGAATAGGATTTAATAGAAATGGGCTCAGTGATACATCATAATATCTATCCTTGTTAAAAATCCAAGAGTTCTAACCAAAGATTATGTAACCCATAGCCTAAGGTCATTCCCATGTTGGAATATATTTGAGTAGAGGACCTAAACACTCTTTTTTCAGCTAAGGTGTAATCTAGTTCTCCAATAATTTTTGATGCACTCGGTGGGACCAAGATCTAAGAGGGTGTAAATATTTTTGGTGTGTCTTTCCTTTAATCAACTTTTAGAATCAATAAATTTATCACCAATGGTGATTTTGAATCAAAGCTTCTAGTTTTAAGTAGACTACGTATGTCCCATAAAAGATTTTAATCAATTCATTCATCTTATTTGACATATGAGGTTGGTATGAGCATATACAATGAATACCCATACTATCCTACCCTATATTAGCCATATTTTTACTCCACCCAGTATTATGATGATCCCCATTATTACCAAGATCATCAAACCTACTATGAGTCTCATCGACCCCCTCTACATCTTGAATACCATTTTGATCAGTAATGGTTATAACATGACATTCCTGAATAACCTAATCATGCCCCAATCCATTCCATATCTATCCTTAAAAAATCTATATTAGACTAGGAGAGGAATATGATAAACATTGATATGTTCAAGGGGTATGGGTAGGAAATTCTAAAACATGTAATTAGAGGGGTTAGAACTTCAATACAACATGCAAAGGAGGATTAGATGTATTTCATTAGGGGAGGTTATCCTAGAAATAATGGTGACTTTCTTGGCATAGATGGACTCATCTCCAAGATTGAGGATAAGTTAGAAGCCCATGAAGAATAATAAACACTTCATCACCCATCTTATCCTCCATCATTCACTCATGTCAACCTCATGTCAATCTTCCCATAATTATTCATAAGCCCTAACCAAATGATTTTTAAAGTCATAAATTTCGTTCCCAACACCACTCAACCTTTACCTCATGTAAAAATATCAAAGGAAGAGTCTAGGAGGAAAGGCAACTTTATGTTAAAATAGCTAGACATCATGAGAAATCAAGGTTTGATTTTGAATCCTCCCTTCCAAAGAAAATTAAAGTTGTAAAAAAAAATTTTAATAGATATTAGCATCTATAAAGGCAACATCACCTCAACTACACATACCTCCTTACATTCCTCAATCCATAATACACACTATGCATGAATATCATAAGTCCATGTTTACATCATGGCATCAAGTCATGTAGTCAAGAAAATCAATAGTCATTCAATCCCCACTCTCCCCTCCTCAGGAGTATAAGTCATTTACATATTTGAAATCCATATAAAATATTAATAAAAATAAGGAGGATATTAATATTGAAGATAAACAGTTGGACTAAGGAGGTATCACATATATCTCATCTCTCTTGGAGTCATCCAAAGAATATTCTATACCACTCCTTGAAAATGTAAGCAATGAAATCCATGTTAAAGTCATAGCTGATGATAATGAATTATCATATTTAGAAGAGGAGACCATAATTGGGAAACTAATGGGAAAGGGAAACCATGTTTTAGTCCTTTAATATGTAAAGATAGATGAATTCAAAGAGGAAGCTGATATAGAGGTTGAGATACAAGTAAAAGAATAAGTACATTATGAGGAATATACTCTATTAAAATATCCCAATTTCATGGCTTCTTCCCCTAAACATAATTCCATATAGGTACAAAGTTTCACACCAATTCCTTCTATGCTTGAAGACCCATCTATACTACCAAATCCTACACTTATTCCATTCAAATTCCTAATCTTCCTACCTCCTCAAGAAATATTTTTCCCTTTTCCCACTCCATGTACCATTCCTCCTGAAACAAATCCATCTCAAATTTAGAAATCCTCATGGGCTATGCACTCAAATTATGTGATGCCTAGCCTTTATCATTAGGATCCTATTATGCTGAGTTCATCTGATCAAGAAAATGAGATGGAAGATGTTAAGGGGTTCAATTTTCTAAGATTCATGAGATTCCTCTATGTGGAGGATATCCAAAAAAATTAATTTATATCAAAAGTGGATCCATCTTTCATTTCTACCATTCACACTCAATAAGAGGAGTGTGTCATGTGAGAACTAGAAGGGAAAATTATTGATTCAAATAAGTTTCAATAGGAATGTGTTGAGGAGGATGCATGTTTTTATGAAGAGGATCCTGATACTAGTACCCCTCATGGATGTGAAAGAGGAATTTTTACCTTTAAAGATGAGGAAGAAGAGCTACCATCTTATGTTGTAAATGAAGAGGTTGAGGCTATCAACCCATTAACATATTTTGTAGAGGATGAGGAAATGGATGTAATAACTGATCAAATTGATGAATTGGTGTGGAAATAAAAGGTTACCAATCAACCAAAAGGCCAATTGGAATAATTTATTGAATTTTTAGGAGTAGGATATACTCTTTTCTAGGAGGACTATGATCTGATTGCAATCAAAAAGATCAGCCTTGTCAAGTAAATCAAATAACATGGAGTGGAAAGTCTTTCAATACTATTACCTCAAGAGTTCATTGTATACATTGAATTGTTTTAGTTATTTATAATGGGATATCAGCTCCTTGGTGAGCCTAGAGACATAGGTATGATTCTAAAAGGTAATAAAGATCTATTTTGTGTATAACCTAGTCAATCAAATTGTGAAGGAATGGAACTTGAATCTAAGCTAGGGGATGCTAGTAGGATTTCCATTACAAGAAGGTATCCCTTGAGGCACCTATTTTAGTTGGATATTGGAAAAGAGAAAGAGACACTCAATGAGTATGTTTACATTAGAGGTTATTTTCCCCTACCATTTCACATACGAGTATGAAAATAGAGTTACAAAAGAAGAGACTTGATTCCTCAACCACCACGCTTGAAAGGGAACATGTTATATGTCATTCTCCATCTCATCATAGAGTTGAAATCAAAAATTTTGATTTTTATCCAAGTGGATCATGCTTTCACCTGGTTAGTTAGGTTCTTTTATACATAATTGGTTATTTTTTCCTCTAAGTGTTATTCTAGACCATTAATTTGTTTTTTATTGATTTGTTTAGGTTAGTTTTCCTATTTGTGTTTTCCTTTCTTGATTTACTAGGTATTGTCTTATTCAAGGGGTTGGTATCATTCAAGGTCCAATTTTCCATTATCTCATGAGCCTATGAAATAATGTGAATGTTTAGGTTCTCTAGTATAGCAAACATGCTTCCCATTTGAGTTGTCAAAAATGTTAACATTTTGGCCTCATAAGCCAAATGTCAACCTTTGTCATTAAAATCATGTTGATGAACTTTTATTTAGCATGATTTGATGCCTTATAGTGTCCTTTTGCAAGTGAAAATTGACTAACATGGGCTTTGATAATCCATACCATCATGAAAATGTCATGCAAGAATGAGTAGAGTAAGATGGTCATGTATGTAATAATTACACCTGAGGAATCTACTAGAGCTGAGACTACATGAACATAATGCATTTAGTGCCAAGATCATTCTTGGAGAATTCGGTCTCTTGATGATCTTACTACCTCAAAATATAAGTCTTTAAAGTTAGACTTATAGAGTGAAATGTGCATACAAATATCAACTTTAAGCCTCATAAAATAACCATTTAAATTCAAATTTTCCTAAGAATGAATGAAGGTCTAACAAATGGCAAGATCATGGGAGTCTAGATCAATATTTAATGGTGTGTAGGTGACTAATAGTGTTAGTGGGTATAGGTAGATTAATGGTGGATGATCCATCATATAAAGTAGATCTAATGACAAATGATGGGTTAAAAACCCATAAAATATTGAAGATAAATGTGTGGGTGACAAGTGTCTCAATCGCATTCAACTGGTAGAAGACTTATGGCTCATTTTAATTCATATAGAGAAATATCAATGGTGTGTAAGAGGTAAAAGAATTAGCAAGACCCTGAGGAATGAATGAGGATCTAATAGTTGGCACAATATGAGAATCCAAAATCAAAATCGATGGCCAATAATGAAGGTTGAAGGTATCATAATTTCAAATCCTAGAATGAGATTGATAGTTGATATTTAAGGATGAAGTTATGAGAATTTGATTGGAGGTTGAAAAATTATCCATGTTAAACTAGAGTTGATATTTCAAGGATCAAACATCACCATTAGAGACCTAATATAGATAAGGGGGTGGAAGCTATTGTCAAATCAAGATCAAACACCTAGTGAGCTTCATTTCATCAACATTAAGACTATAGGAAAACCAATAATTGGGATTAGTTTTTAACTATATTAGACCTTGTTTAAAATTATAAATTGCATGAATATGAGTATTTTTTACTTATAATGAATGGAATTAATACAAATAGGAATTCAAAAAGGGTTCATATAATAGGGGTGGTTACTTCTTACAGTGGTCTTAACCTTCATGATCCATTCTTCCACACCAAATAGAGTGCCAATGGCATTAATGTAGAGGATCTTAAGGAAGATGTGATCTCAGTCATTATGACCCGTTCTCCACTCTACCACACATCCCTCCCTATCTCTCTCATCCCATTCTACTATATATATAAGCTTCTAAGCCTTGAAATGCATCCCTCTATTGGGAATGACTAGAATATACCAAGATTAATCTTTGTAATCTCTTGATATAAATATAATAATATGTTTTAGATTTCATTATTTTGGTATAATGTGTTAATTATAGTTTATCTTCATATGTGGTATAAATATCTCCCTTGTCAAGTCCTGATCTTACCTAGCTACTAGTTTATATGATTATAAATGTCATATTTAGTGTTTAATGTCATTTAATTAGAGCCAAGAGTGGATATATTGATTGGTTAGTGTCTTGAGTAAAACCTTTCCATCACTTCCCTTGTGTTTTAATCACTTGGTGAACCTATGCATGAAATATTTATGCATAATAGACATTTAGAGTTATAGATCTAGTCATTTATTTTGTCTCATTAGTGTTTTATAAGCTCAAGTAAGACTGGATGAAAAATAATTATAGGTGTATCATAATATCTTAGAGTTTATATTTTAGTTTCTTTCAACCCCATTTTCACTTCAACACTGAGTAGGCTTTAGTGGAAATGGGATAAGTGATTTATCAAAGGATCTAGCCTTGTTAAAAAACCTAGAGGTATGACCCAAGATTAAGTAACCCATAGCCTACGGTTATTCCCATATTGGACTAGATTTGAGTAGAGGACCTAAACACTCTTTTTCTTAGTTAGGGTACTATCTAGCTCTCCAACAAGATTCATGAAAGGATGAGTAAAAATAAGAAACGTCTCAAGGATAAGTTAAGTAGAGGGATCTTAATATCTAAAAAAGTGATAGGGACCAATCATAACACAATTCATAAGCATAATCTTATGAATCTCTTCAGAAACTAGATGTGTGTGAACCTTCTCTACCCTATGAACAAGAAGAACAATTCTAAAATTAGGAATTATATAGGATGGAATGTGATAACATTAATGGAAATATTGAAGCAAAGAAGAATGATAATGAATGATTTTAACATCTTAGGCCTAAACAAGACATCCCAAAAATGGGTCATCTAAGGTATAACCATCTTCATAGTTAGGTGTATAAAGATCAATGGCACAGGTAGACAATACCTTGTCATCTGATGTGGTGTGATGAATGGAGTGTTGAGTCTTGGTTAAGACTATGAGTATATCATCACTAGGTGGTTGATGGGAATGCATATTCATATAAAGTAGAATATGAGAAATGAGATGAGAGAGATATAAATTTTTGATCTTAATATTTATCTCTTTAGGTTCATCATCATCTAAATATAAGAGGTTAGGTGGTATATTATTGATGATTTTATGATAACCATTGTAACCTTATGTGGAGTTGACAAGAAATTTAAACTGTTATGACTCATGAAATAGAATGCTAAAAAATGGTTTATTGGTTGGAATTATGAATACACCATGATATTTGAATTGTTCAAAACACCAAGGGATAGTATCACCTTGAATCCTATATATTTCTCCATTATGAGGAAATTTGACACATTGGTAGGTAGAAGAGGTAACAAGTCTCATATTATGAGTCCATGGCCTACCAATAAAAATGTTATAGGATAATGGAAAGTTAGAGATCATTACCTTCACTCAAATAGTGATAGGTGGAATGGTGATAGGGAGTGACAGACAACCTAAGAGAGGCATTTACCTTTTATCATAGCCTTGACATGTGTTACATATGTACATAAGATTAAATTCAAAATAACTAAAAGTTTTAATAAAATTGAGAGAAAAAACATAAGTATCTATACTCTTATCAATCAAGGCATGCTTGAATTGGATATCACCAATTTAGACACTGATAAAAAGGGGAGGATCATCTACACAAAGCAAAATATCATCAAGAATCATGAAATCAATGGGTAATTTGAGGGAGAGATAAGTTTCCATTATTTTTTCAATATGTATGGACATTTATTCACATTGTTGTAAAATCCTATCTTCTGATCTAGATAAGGTGGCTTTCCATCCTGCTATGGTTGGATGAGGGATGTTCAATTCAAATAGGAGCTACATAATATGATTACGATGATGAAGTTTGGAAAATAGGATTTGAGATGGGAGGTTAGTAAATTATGTGATATGATCTCATTCATCATAACCCATAAGGGGATTTTTGGAAAGAGGTGCATAGTGTTGAAGGAGGCCCTCAAAAAGAGGGGCCTAAATGCATGTGAATTTATGTTGATAAGATGTATAAGGTTTAATTAGAGGAAAAATTTGTTGATTGTCATGAGAAGAGGGGGTAGTTGACTATGATTTGGTTTGAAATAAATCTAAACAAGTGTTAGTATAAGTTTGAGTGTCATTGATGATGGGTAAAAATGTTAGAAGAGTGGTATAAATGGTATAAGTGTTATTCAATGGAGGTTTTAGAATTGGTTCATCAAAAGATATAAGGTCTTATTTCTCTAACTTTGTTAAGTGAGTTGAGAAAGAGTCTTGGATAACATGAAAAGTGTGAGATGATTGAGTGTGGATGGGATGAGAATAAATGAAAGAAACTACCCTTCACATATTATTCATATTGATAATATTCTCTATAGGAGTGAGGTGTGTAAGATTTTCAATGTTATTTGTAGAAAGAATAGGCTTATCAGTGTTGTCTTAGTGATTTGGAAGAGGATCTTTGTAGATAGACAAATAAGCATTATCCTAATTAAAATATTGAGTTTTAGTCTATGTTTCATGGGCTTTGAATTCAATATCATAGGATTTTTAACATTTATGAATGATAGAATCATGTTAAAAATTGAGACAAGGATAAAATCCATAGCCAAATTATGTAATTGCCTACAAGTCTCATGAGAATGACCCCAACTAACATGAAACCAACATAATTTATTTGTATCATACCATAAGTTCATGGGATGAGTGGGATTAAAATCTCAAAGAAGAGGCCTTAGTAGACTCTTTTGTAAATCCACTAAGGATAAAGGTTTATGAACATTGATGTTACTTGTTAAAGGGAAATGAGGATTAGGGATGTGGTTGGGAGGGAAATATTGTTCTAGGAATGGATGGGAACAATAGTTTTAATTATATCATAAGAATTGATGACATAATAATCAATGACATGATTATTTTTATTTTTGATTAGCATGCAAGTACCCAGAGCTTGTTGGGATGGATCAAATTGACGCATGAGGAAATCTTAGCACTTAACTTGGTTAATGGCCTCCTCTAAAGTTTGTGGAGAGAGAGTCTTGACCTAATATTGAAATTTAGGATAAAGAGAATTAGTTAATAGATGAAAGAGGTTATCATCTATGATATTGTGTTTACATTTGTTTGACAAGGTATTCCATTGTTTGATGAAATCTTATGTAGTTTTCAACTTAAGTTACTAAATATTGATAAAATGGGCCAAGGTATTTTTAGGGAGGTCACTAGTTCGAAAATATTAGACTAGAGCATTGACAAAATATTCTAAAATAATGATATAATGAGATTTGAGTTAGTTATACCAATCTAAATCATATATAGATAGAGTTTTTGTTAATATCTTGGTAGTGGCAAAAGTGTTTAACTTGACCCAAAATTTGTATAGGTTTCCAAATGTTTTTAAGTGTAGCATATGATTGGTAAAACCATTATAACTAATGGTGGGGATCATACCTCCTATATCGATGATATCAATTTGAGGTGTAAGGGGTTATTTTGAAGGTGTTTGATTATTTTCTTAACAAGAGGAGGTTGAGTGATGAGATTACCATGGGAATCCCAAAGGGGAGGTGGGGGAATTTTTGTTATGTGCTCCCTATTGAACCTGTTGTGAGTGATTTTAGAGATGGATAAGATAATTTTGCATTTGCATAATTTTTTTGGCATTATTATCTTGGAAAACTTTTATTTGGTTAAGAGTTTGTAACAAAATATTATGGGTTTGAGTGTTGTCATTTATATTATGTGAATCATTGGTATTGGTATTAGTGGCTTGGGTACCACTATGAGTGGTACCATGCATAGTATTAGTATTTTGAGAGTAATTTTTAGTAAGTGAGACAATAGTAGTATGATTTACTTGTATATCAAAAGATTCACTAGTAGAGGGATGAGAAGCAATAGTAGAAGTATGATTACCATGTGTATAAAATGATGCACTAGTGGAAGGATCGAGACTAACAAGTCCTAAAAAAGGTCCACTAGATGTAGAACCTATGTGATTTATAGAACATCTTGCTTTTCATCTTGAATAAATGGGGACCCATATTTTTAGATGTTGGCCTTATTTGTTGATCCTTTCTTCTATATGTTTGTGAAAATTCTTGAAAGGATTGATCCTTAATATTTATACTTAGAGGAATCAATAATGGCATTATGTATTTTATGGATTAACCCCTATTAATGCATTTCTAGGTGTTTTTCTAGTTATACAAATTTATAGGACTTAGTTTATTTGGAAACCTGGTCTTCATGATTTTTTGTTTGGGCATTTCATTTGAACATTTTGTCTGGCAGATTTGGTCTTCAAGTTTTTTGTATCAAGTTTTATATTTGGAAGCTTAGTCAACATTTATTCATCAATATTTTTTATTAGGATTTATGTAGAAGACTTATTCAACATTTGTGCATTAGGCCTTTTTATCATGACTTTTTGGTCCTTAGAACATTTTTTTTGAATAAATTTGATCTTTAGAGTTTTTGCAATGGACGTTCTATCAAAAATAACTATTCTGAAATGACTTATATTTTATCAAAAGTTAGATCTTAAATTTTTTTGTTTGAAGCATTTATTTCAAACAAATTTTTTCTTCAATTTTTTCTCTATCAAACAAATTATTTGATAGATCACAAGCTTTATATACACTTCAGAGGTTTTTCTCTTCAGGATTTTTGTTTATACATTTTGTTTGATAGATTATGGTCTTTGGGGTTTTTGTTCAAGCTTTTTTTTAGGAGGATTTTTTTGGATCCTTTATAAAGCTCAGTCCCAACACAAAACTTGATTCTTGACTCTCAAATGTCGAAAGCTTGCTATACTTAGCCAATATGAATCTAAAAATTTGACTGAGTAGAGGATGGTTAGTATGGTTTTAGTTCCAAAATGAAAACAAAATGAAATAAACACACTAATATCATTACATCTCTAGGCCTAGACACCAGGGAGATATTAGTTAGCAAAAAAAATGACAAACACAACTAAAAAGTAAGGAATAAAACACAAGAATTCCTTCACCTTACTTAGATGATCCAAATGCCTTTGTAGTAGTGGCTTGCTTAGTTTTGTGCTCGTGAATTCCTTGGCAATGGAAGCTTGGCTACCTCTATCTCTCCTTGGCACCTTTGGCTTGTAGCTTGGCTTGGCTAGGAATTAATTTGGCATGGTAACACTAGTTACAAGAATAGAACCAATCTTGAATTATAAATTTTCATAATAAATTATTTTTAAAGATATTTGAACACAAAAAATTTGTACCAAAATATCTTATAAATGATATGGTAAAGCCTCATATTTATAGATTTTTGAGAATGTCTAAAATGAACTTGAAATATCCATCTTAAGATTGAGATGTGTGGTTGAGGATTAATTAAAATTTTTGGAATTAAGTTTGTAATTATACTCATCATGACATAGGAAGAAGGGAAAATTAAGAGGCATGGAGGGCTTTGATGAGGCATGGGAGGCATGAATCCTAATATTTATGGCATTTATGGCCTAGGGATGTCTTTCCAAGAAATGAGGTCACCTGATGATGCAGATATTCAATATTCATTTCCAAAAATAAGTATTAAAAAAAATTCCATGTAATTCTTGATTAGGCCTTGATTTGGGTTAATTAGTTCTTAATAATGTTTAAGCACTTTGTGTACAAATTACTTAATTTAATCAGAATACTTTGTTATTGGTCTAAAATTTGACTAGATTGGAATTTGAAGGTAATGTCAGATGCATTGGAACTTTATTCCCATTTAGGATGTTACCAAAAAAATAATGAAGGCATGCATCTTGAGTAAAATATTTTATAAGAAAGAGCAATCCAGAGCTTCTAGGTGTAAAATAGGCATTTTGACTTGAAATAATATGATCAAAGTTAGTTAGCCCATAAATTACATTACCCCATTTAGGGATACCCTAGCTAAAATTGGAACTTGAATATTTTTTTCACATATTTTACCATGTTTTAGTGTTTTTAGGCCAAATTGTGCATTTTTGGTGGAAATTAGTCAAAATCCTAGTTAGAGGTCATCGATGGCCAGTTTAGGTGTCTATAGTTTGCCCCTATTTGGGGAGGCATTGCAAGCTATAAGCATGGTAAAATATTCTCAAAGAATGAAAAGGCCATGCATGCCTATAACTATAATGATTATAAGGTAACTTTATGATGCCACTTTAAGGAAATGGTTGACACAAGTAAGTTGACAAATAGTCCCTCAAAAAGAAAGAAGAAAAATGAGGGGACCAAAAAAAGGAAAGATGATGGAGTGAAAACACAATGATATTGAAAAAGTAGTCAAAATCATTGAAAATTCAAGTGGGATGGTGTCCAATGGTTTACCCAAAGGTGGTTATAAACATTATAACCTGATAGTGGTGATGTCATATGATAACACAATGATTTTCCCAAAGGTGGTTATAATCATTTAGAAGATGGAGCTACCCTAGTTAGGATAGACAAATAAGAGAATAACTTGCCCCTATATGGGAAAAGAAATTAAAGTGGTGACAACACAATGATTTTCCCAAAGGCAGTTTTAATCATTGATAAATGTAAAGTGGGATAGTGTAAAATGATTTGCCCTTAGGTGGTTATAATCATTGGACCCTGATTATGGAAAACATTATAAACTTGGTCAAGGATGATGATAACTTAACATATAGGGTAATGATGATTTGGAATAACCTACTAGTAGGGATATTCTCATCTAAACTAATAAAGACTAAATTTTTTTTCATGTTTAATTACTCTAATTGGGATATGATTAGGATGGAATCAGGATGTTAGTGTTGAAGAGATGTTGATGCCACCATTAGTTAATATACTTTTTAAATTTGAGGTTTTTTTTAGCACATGTTGGTATGAATCATGGTATAACATCATGAGGACTTGGCCAAAATATGCATAAGGACTTACTCTTGTAATCCAATACTCAATAGAAAATAATGCACCAATGACAAAAACCATGATGACAATGTAAACATATGAATATGGATGGATTTGAATATAATTATGGGTAAGGAATCACCCAATGAAAACACATAAATTTAATTAAGGAAACAATACTAAAATAAAAAAAAGAGGCACACAAATAAAATGATAAAGAAGCAAACAAAGAAACACTAAAAAAAACCCGAAGGAACATTGCCCCCAGAATATAGGTGATAAGTTAGAAAATTAAAATATGGGGGAATAGTAGAAAAATAATGGGGTGGTTGAGTTTTCTCCATATGCACTAGGTAAGTGGACGCTACCTACATAGTTCCATGGATGTAATATCCAATAAAAACTTTAGGCTAAATGTAGTTCTCCCAAGGAATGAGAAGAGTGTGATAACTAATGAAAACAAATAGAATGGATGTGATATAATAAGATGAATGGTATTGAAAAATGGAAAGTATATCAGAGAAAAAGGCCAAAAGGATGTGGATACTAAATGATAAGTGATTTACTTGTAACTTAGTCAGGTTTCCTAGAATCTTTAAGGCAAAGAAGTGGTCAATGTTTTTGATGTTTTCTAATGATTTTTCAAATATTTTTAAATTTTTCTCAAGTATCTCAACTTGAATAATAATGATGAGACACTAAATGGTTGAGTCTCACAAAATGGTGAGAGTGTTTAAAGTAAGGTTCCTCACAAAATGGTGAGATCATTCAAACTTAGGTTGCTCAGAAAATGGTGAGAGCATTCACACTTAGGTTGTTAAAAAAATGGTGAGAGAATGGGGAAAAGGGTGACTAAGACAACCTCAAAAATTATTGTGCACTTCATACATAATCTTAGAGTAGGACCTTAAGTCACTATAGTTCTACCCTTACAGTAGAGGAACTTTGACTAGTCTAGTGGTCAATTCAAACAAAATAGGCATAGTTGGTAAAAAGACATAACATGACATAAAAAGTGGTAAGTTGGTATATCAAGGATTAATGTTTCCCCTATTTTTTCCATAGATGGTTATAACCAAGACATAATATCATAGATCAATGGTATTAATTATCCCAAAGGTAGTTAAAATTAGTAGTAAGATTAATGGTAGGAAAGGAATAATAAATGAAGGATGAAACTACTAAAACATCTACCACACTATCCCAAAATATGATCTCTATCTGAAGTAGTTGAACCAATTGATGAAACTAATTAGATACCTTGATACTAAAACTACATAACAAATGGCAAAAACTAAGGTCAAATGTGTTGGGATTTAAAACACACTAGGATAATAAGTCAGAAGTAGAATGTGGATACAATGAATAGGATGGATAAGGATGGTATTTGTATAAAGAATATTAGTGATAAAATGACATAACTAAAATGGTCCTTATAGATAATACACCTTAGTGTTTAAGCATAATACTACTTGAGATGAATAATATTCATCAGCTTAGGAATTTCATCTTTGTGTGGTGTGGCAAGCCTATATGCTCCTAATCCATCATCTATAGTAATCATGAAAGGCCCTATCTTTTTTGGTTTGAATTTCCCTTTATGATTTTTCTTAGCCATGGTATTATTTTGGTTTTCTTTAAGAAAAAGATCACCAATTTCAAAATTTCTATACTTAACAGATTGATTATAGTGGCCTTTGAGTCAATTTTGATATGCTTGAAGATTGTTGAGTGTGGCCATGCATTTTTCATCAAGTAGGTCTAGCTCTTGTAGGTGAATTACTCGATAGCCATGATCATCTAGGACATGCTTGAAAGAGATTCATAGTGAAGGCAATTTGACCTCAATGGGAAGTATGGCTTCAGTACCATAAATAAGTGAGTATGGAGTGGCTCTTGTGGGGGTATGATGATTGATACAATATGCCCAAAGGGAAAGGAATATCTATAAGTGCTAATCATGATCAACATCATTGATAATATTTTTGAGAATATTGATAATGGTTTTGTTGGATGCCTCAGCTTAACCATTACCTTAAGGGTAATAGGTTGTAGAAAAATGTTGTGTGATGTTATATTCAGTATAGAGCTAGTCTACATCCTTATTCTCAAATGATCCTTCATTATCAGATATAATTTTAGAGGGGATACCATAGTGGCAAATGACATGGTTGAAAATGAATTTGAAAATTTTCTTTCCAATCACATAAATGAGGGGTATAACTTCAATCCACTTAGTGAAATATTTGGTGGTGGTAAGGATATGTTTATGGTTGTTAGATGAAGTGGGGTTGATCTTCCCATTGACGTCAAGTCACCATGTAGAAAATTTCCATGGTGTCAACATCAATTTTAAAGATTTTGTTTGGGCATGAATCATATTAGCATGTTGTTAACATTTGTTACACTTTTTTACATATGCAATGGTATTTACATCCATCATGGGCCAATAATAACTAGTACGTAAGAGATTTTTAGATAGAACTGGCCCACTAAAATGAACTCACCATACTCTATGAACTTCTCTTAATGATATTTTATACTCTATTGAAGTTAAACAATGAAGTAGAGTTCTATCAAAACTATAAAGGTAAAGGGTGGATCCAAGTAGAGTATAAAGATTGGAATGATAAATGAAGGCTTTGGTTTGTTTTTGAGAGAGATTAGGTGATATAAATTAGTCGTGAAGGTAGTTGTAAAGGTCTGAGTACCAAATAGAATTAGGACTAAAAATATCACAAATCATTGTAATGATTGAAGGTTCATGAGCTAGTTCTATCAAATTCTCGACAAGGAACTGATACTCTCTAGTTTTATCTATTTGTTGAATTAGAGAGCCAATAGTAGCCATGGCATCTATATTTTTGTTACTAGCCCTTGGTATGTGCTTAAAAAAAATGTTAGAAATTTTTTGTTTAAGAGTGTCGACCATAGCTTTATATAGAACCAACGTATCATCTTTGGTCTAAAAATGATCTTTGATCTAATTGATGAGTAATTGAGAACCACCATAAATGTAAATATGAGATATATTCCAATGTACTACTTGTCTAAGTCCTATAACAAGTGATTCATACTCAACCATGTTATTTGTACAAAGAAAGTTGATTCTAAATGATTTAAGGATTAGATCCCTCTATGGCATACTAAATAATAGACATGCCCTTGATCCATCTATAGTAAATGAACCATCAAAATATATATTTTAGGGATGCTCCTTAAGGGGTTTGTTAATGATGGTCATTATGGATTCATCAATAATTTAAATGTAAGTGATTGTGTGTCTATGAGAGGTGCTTCAACAAGCTGATCTGTAAGAACTTATCCCTTGATTGCCTTTTGATTGACATACTCTATGTAAAACTCACTAAGAAGCATGATCCATTTAACCATTCTACCTTGTAGAGATATTTTAGATAGTATATAATTAAGTAGATCTACTTTTGAAATGACCATGGTCTTATTATTCAATATGTAATGGTGTAGTTTTTAAGCTACAAAGACCATGGCTAGACTAGATTTTTTAATAGGGGCATAGTTATGTTCATAACTAACCAAGGTACAACTTAGGTAGTATACAACATGCTCTTTTCCATTGTCATCATGTTGAGCCAAGAGTGCCCCTAGAGCATAATTGGTATCTGATAGGTACAATAAGAATGGCTTTCCTAGCATAAGAGATAATAAAACAAGTAGATTAACAATAAAGTATTTGAGCTATTGAAAAGTTGTTTATCAGTGATCATCTCAGTGAAATGTAGATCCTTTATTTAAAATGTGTGTAAATGGATGGCACTTGTTTGATAACTAAGAGATGAAGCATCATATTAACTGGATCATACCTTGTAAACTATGGAGTTGCTTTAAATTGGTTGGTGGTGGCATCTTAATTATAACATGGACTTTAGTCAGATCAACTTCAATAACTCTATGAGACATGATGAAGCCAAGTAATTTTCCTAAAGTTACACCAAACACACATTTATTTGAATTAATTTTGACTTTATACTCCGATAATATTTTAAATATCTGATGCAACACTCCTAGATGGTTGGCCTTAGTTTTGGATTTTCCTAATATGTCATTGACATAGTCTTCAATAATATCATGTACATATCATAGAATATGACAATAATGGCTCTTTAATATGTAGCTTCAACATTGTTAAGGACAAATGGAATTACTTGGTAACTAAATGTTCCATGTCGAGTGAACACTATTTTATGTTGGTCTTCTGATGCTATTTTGATCTGGTTGTATCCTAAAAAGACATCCATGAGTGAAATCATTTCATTACCTATTATGGATTTGACAATCATGTTGATATTAGGTAAGGGAAAATCATCTTTAGGATAAGCTTTGTTTTTGTCTCAAAAATTAGTATAAATTTTGATCCCTTCAGGCTTTTTACTAATAGGTACCACATTAGAGATCCATTTTGAGTAATCAATGTATCAGATACATCCTACTTCTAAGATTTTTTCCAACTCTTTCTTTACCAATACAATAATTTAAGGATGCATCTTATGTAGCTATTTTTCACCAATTTGGAATCAATATTAACCACAAGGTGGTACATAACTAAGGTGTCATCTAAACCTATCATGTCAAAATAGGCTCATATAAAGATATCTACGAATTATCTCAACAGAGCTATAAAGACTTCAAGTTCTTCCTTAGTGAGGGATGTCCCTAATTTTATCCATTTTAGGTCTAATATAATATTGATATTTACCTCTATTGTATCTTTAACTAGAAAGGTTAAACCATCTTCTATGATAGTAGGTAATGACTTAAACTATTAATTTATATATGGGTCATCTATTAGGACTTGCTCTTCAACTTTTCCTTGCCATGATGAATCTGAGTTTCCTAATGGGAGATCTAGCCATATGACAAAAATAGTAGGAAATTATTGAAGGATTTGATCAAATACTTATTTTCACTCAAATCTAAACTTATATCCATAGGTAATTTCATCATTTGTGGTCTTCTAGTCTAAATTTGAAGAAAAAATAACACCCCTGTCTAATGGTACTTGAAGTTTTCACCACTAGACTGGGCTTTATCTTTATTTTTTCCTTGGTCAAAAAGTGCCTCAAAGAGGTTTTAGCTTTAGGGCCTTAATGTTTTAATTATTATTTTTATTTAAGGGTGTTCACTTTCTCTCCAAAATATGCTATAGGATCTAATGTGATTGATAATCTTGATTTGTGATCTCCCAATGAAACATTGTGTCTAAGGCCTAGAAATTCATAGAATGCATCATCACTCTAGAAATCATCAATTTGTAGATTGTATTCTTGTTGGTCCCAATATATCAATTGGGGATAATATAATGACAAAGGGTTGTGATGAATGTCTAGGTTAAGTGTATAAATGGCATTGTTATCAAACAAATTGGTTTTATCTAGGTCATCAAATGTGAGGCTATGATCAAACTTTGCTTCATTATCGACATCATCATCACTAGTCACTAGTGATGGAGTTTGAATAAGATATGTGGGGTCAACCCAAGGTGGTTTAAATTTAATCCCATAAGGTCTTTCATAGTTAGTCATGGAAATTGGCTTGATTTTTCCTTATTGATTTGGTCTAAGGCCTCTTTCTTCATAATTATGATTATCCATGATCCTATTGGGAATATGATACTTTTTACTTTTATAAAAATCATCTTGGTCATCATTGTATAACCATGATTCATCCCCTTCAATAGGGTCACGTTATAGGCTAGATGCTTGTACAAATGTGATAGGTCCCTTATCTTTGTTCTTTTGTTACCAATGCATATGTGGGGTGACTTTAGGTTACCCAAAGGTATTCAAATTTTGAGGAAGATTGGAAATATGAAATTTATCATGGGTCACATAATCTCTTATTCCATTATATAAAATGGTGAAATGATTATAATCTTCAAGAGATGGAATGTGGAAAAGGGAATCCAAGGTATTAGGATCTATGCAATTATCTAGTGAAAGATCAATGAGTATAGCCTTTCCTTTCTCCTGCTTGGAAGTTGGATTCAAGTCATAATGATAATTTTAGATTTAAAATTTGCCTGAAGATGATTTTAGTGTTCATATGGGTGTAAATCTCTTATAATATTCACTTCCATCCCTAAGTGGAAAAACCTGATACATTGGTGCAACATTAATGGGACTGCATGAATCTCATGTAACCAAGGCCTGCCTAGAAGCATATTATATGATAACTCAAGATCAATCACATGGTAAAGTTTATCATGGGTCAAAGGCCCGATTATAACTATAAAACTAATGGTGCCTTGTGATTCTCTTTCCTAAATATCATAGGATTTGATGGTTATTGTTTCTGGCTGGAGATCTACCATTGTGTACCAAAGAATCTTGATAAGCTTTAAAGACGCTATGTTGAGGCTAGATCCATTGTCTATAAGGACATGTTTTACTTTATACCATCTTATATAAACTTATATGTATAATGTATTATTATGGAGTGGGTCAAGGGAAGACATATCGCTTTGGTTGAATGTGATTTATTGGGCTAGAGCTAGGTGTCCAACTAAAGCTTGAAATTTATCAATGGATATGTCACTATCAATAGTGGATTAGGTCAAAAACTATTTCAAGATGTTCTTATGGATTATTTATGTTTGAATAAATTCTAAAATATAAATTTGTGTTGTGTCTTCTATAATTATTCCACAATATCAAACTTCTCATCTCAGTTAGTAGTGAATGGTTTATTTTGAGGTTGAACGGTTGGTTAGGTGAAAGGAAAAGTAACTAATGGATATGGGCTTGGGATAGTAATATTTGACCTCTAAGTTGTGATTAAACAATTGGGATTAAATAATGGATCATTATTGTTAACCAATGTTGGGAATGGTGTGAGACTAGATATGACAAGTCTCAGTTGTTAGTGCACTTACATGTGGTCACATGACAAGGATGAGTTATTGATATAAGGTCCAAAAGAGGAAGTCCTAGTTTTTTGGTTTGTTTTTATGCATTCACAAGTAAAAGAAATATTATACATGCAATTTTGTTGAATGTTGTTGTTTAGTAGTGGTCTCAGCTGATTAGTGCTTAGTCTAGGATTGATGGAGATGGTAATAACACTACCCCCTAAAATATGACCTACAACCCTACTGTATTCATGTGAAACTAAATGGTAGGTTTTTTTGATGTTACCATTATGAACTTAGTTTTGTATATTATTCTATCATTGTGGGTTTTACTACTGATTTTGTTGATTCTACTAGTTTGGCCTTTGAATTTGATACTATTGATTTTGCTGCTTCATTGGTCATTGTTGTTGTTATTGCTAATTAGTTTACTATTGTTGATTGTTATATTAGGGAAAGGGGATTTTATAAATCCAAAGAGTTTGATTGGAAGTGGAATCACCATTATCCAATTTTATCTCCTCATTCTCCAACATATTCTCAATTAAATGCTTGATTTGGACACATCTTCATAGATTATGCCCATTGACCTGATGATAGTCATAAAAGTCATTTTCATGCTACCAATTAGGATAAGTAATGCCTTAAAAATAATGATTTGGTATAGTCTAACTAATCAAATTAGTGGTAACAAGCTTGAAAAATGTAGACACAATAGGTTCTCCTAGGTCACTAAAGACATGACGTGTAGGCACAGTTCTCCTAGGAGGAGGGGTTTGCAATGGTAAAGGCTTCTATATTTATTGTACAAGTCTTGGTTGTTGTGATTATGGAATTGGTTGGAGAATTTTTGAGGTAGGAGTAAGCTTAAAAGGTGGTGTAAATTGTGTTTACACCATTTGGACATGATGGGATTTGGTTACTCCATTTCCCATAATATTCCTATTGTGGTTGCATTTCTTTGGTCTTTCATGGTTATTGGCTTGTGCCAATTGTGATGCTTGCACTTGAATGGGATGTTGATGCTAGTCATTTATTGGATTGGTACTTTGATTTTCATTAGTTGAATTAATCTTGATAACACATTTAATGATGAGCACTCAATCAATCAATAAGCCTTTGTCGATGATTTCCTTAGAAGTATGTGCAAATTATAGTTCCAAATGATAAGTTATCTCACTATGTAGATTTTTTGTAAAAAAAATGGCTAATTGTTTATCCATTAAGATATAAGTGAAATAGCTTGCAAGGGCTCTCCATCATTGTAAATAACTTATAAAAATCTCGCCAACTTTTTTCTTTGCTTATATTAGGTCCACTAATAAAATATCATGTTTGAGATTATAGGAAAAGTGTTACACAAACTTATCAAAAAGATCATCAAAATCCATTATTGAGTTTTTGGGAAAATTTAAAAATCACTCCAATGCTTGTCTAGTCAAGCTCTTTGGGAATAATAGAAAAAGGTATATGCTACTATATGCCACTAGTTGACATGCGACAAAAAAATTGGTCAAATGAGCCTTAGGGTTACCTTTCCCTTTGTATTTATCAAATTTTGGTGGTTCATATCCTGGAGGAAATGGTATCTATAAACACATAATGTTAAATGGATAGGAACACATGTCATCCAATTTGAAATTTTTGGTTTGTTTACCTATTTGAATGGTAGTAATTACATCCTTCATCTATTGTAATTATTGGCATAGGAAACTAGAAGGAACATTGGTTTGAGAGAGAATATTGGTCTGGGTAGATGGTATGGAGGTCACAAGTGGGACTTTGATTATGGTATGATAGAGATAGATATTAGGGTACATTAGTTTGGTTAGGGTATGGACCAAGAATATGCATATGTGGATTAGGATGTACTTGAAATTGCATAATTGGTTGCATGATATTCTAGTTTAGGTTGGTGATAAAAGTTTGACTTGGAGGATTTTATTGTTAGAATGGAGGCATATAATTATACTATGCCTGTTGTGGTTGAAAAGGGACATGTTTTTGACTAATGAAACCTTATTGTTGAGTTGAAACTTGTGGTCCAAGACCCTGTCTCTAAATTTTTGGCACATTTTTAACCAATGGTTGTCTAGTAGGTACTTGATAAACATGGGGACCTCCTTGTTACATGAATCCTTGTGGAGAAGTGAAAACATGTTGCAAATTTAGCATCTATCATTGACCAATATTTGTATATTATTGACTAATCATTTCTTGGTTTTAGATTGGCATATTAGTTTGTGACTAAAGAGGTATGTTTGTCATTACCTGGCAAGGTGAAACATTTGTTTCCCTTGATTGAGGTGGCAATGTATTTGTCCTATATTATGTTTATACACTATATTGTGTCTATTATTGTGTCATACTACTCATTACATGTTGAGGAGGATTAGGGTTCATCATATTCTGTTATTGAGGTGTGACATTAGTCATTATTTGATTACCTAATCCTATAGGTTGTACACTAAAGGAAGCAATTAATTGAGGTTGGGGTGTAGAAATTGTAGAAACTCCTATTCCCTGGTATGATGATCTACTCATGGGATTAACTATAGTTACTTTTTATTGGCTAGTTATTAATGTGTTACTACCACTTTGATTAGGTTTAGATTTTTTCACATTGTCCACTATGTTTGGCTCACTATTTTGTGTAGAAGTTCAATACTCTTCTTCAATAATGACCATATTCATCAAGTTATCTATCGAAGCAGTTATTATGAATGGGCCAAAATTCAAATTCTCTTTTCTAGTTAACTCTATCAACACTCTTGTTAAAGGAACTAGGTCAATGAGAGGCTTACTCACCATGTTCATCTAATTGAAATCACATGCTAGATTCAGGTAGGTGTGATATGCTGTCTACATTTGGTTAAAGTGATCTTCCATGATGTTTTAACCTCGATTAGATATCTTATGGTCTTGATACATTGTTTAGACTAAAGCCATAGTATTTTTAGAAGAAGCCTATTGATCGTAAAAGATATTATGGGGCACTCTTACTAGACTTAGTAAATTTTCATGGGGAGAGTCTATTGGAAACTTATCCCCTACCTCTATAGATCTAACCAAATCTCATCTTTGTTTTCTAAAAAATATTTCTCACACAAAAATGGATCATCTGTGGAATCCATATTAGTATAGTATGACTATTGAAGAACTGGCTCATCTAATGTGGGTATTTTAGCTAGGTATTGTGTAGTTTGTTCATGGTCTTATTTTGACTAAGGTGGTGTTTTACCTAGATAGTTAACCAATGGATATTGACTTTATGCCCTTGAATGAGTATTATAAGAGGGATAAGAATCCATCTCATAATTAATATTTTTTACATAGGGTTCTTGCACCAATTCTACATGCACCACCATATTACTAATCCCTAGATTATACATGAGTCCACTACGAATGTAGGAATACATATTGTGATCCATAGTCCATGTTTTGTGATAAAAGGTCAAAGAGTTATACAAACTCTAAAAAGGACAACATCTAAAACAAATTATGTTCCAACATGGTCTAGATTCATCAAAATGATCAAAAGGTTTATGCAAATATTTTTTAGGAAACAAACTAGCCTGAAGTATCTAATGTTTCATTGTTCACACAAAGATAAGCAAGTAAATGGACTAAAAATCAAAATGCCAAACTTTAAGGTTGAAGTATTTCAAATTAATCTAATCTAGGAATTTAAAATTTTTTAGGTCTTTTAGCCAAATAGGGTGTCAAAAGCTAGGCTCAAACAAGGCCTATGCCAAGACTCTTGGCCAAATGGAGTCAAAAGCTAGACTTTTAAATAGATGAAAGTTTCTATCTAATGAATTTGAAACACTTCTAACAAACACTATGCATTTGATTCTTGGACATGAACTTGATCAACTAGGTATAAGGTATGAAATAAAAGGCATGTTTAGAGATAGTTTATTTTCTCAAAAAAATGGTATAAAACTTGGTTCTTTTGACAAATAAGCTAGACAAAAGTGAATAGTATAACTTTTTTTACATAAAAGATCACAAAAGTACACTCAGATTGGTCTAAAAATGTATGAATAAATTTGAACTCTATGAAAGAGGGTCTCTAAAATAATATTTGAAATGTTTTGGGTATTGTAATGATGCTATACTACCCAAAAGGTGTGACAAAAAAGATTTTTTCAAAAAATCTCTAAGGAAAAAATAGTTTCCCACAATTTTAATAGCATAACACTACTTTTCTCGACTCAAAATGTTGTGGTGCATAGACTCAAAGTGCAAGTCTTTAGCATAAATTAGCTTAAGTCTAAAATGACCTTCAACCCAAATTGGAAATTAAACCCAAGTTCCCTCAAGTTTAGTGCAAATGGTGAACCCACTTAACACATCAACCCTATGAACTTATAAAGGTGCAATTCTAAATTTAGATTACAAGTGAAGGACTTAAAACAACTCTAGTAAAGGTCTAAACTCAATTGGGTAGCATAACTATGCCAAAGTGGATGATATGACTCTAAAGCTCTTGATGAACTTTGAAGAAGGCAAATTGATGATCTTAAGTAGATACCATAATGCCTCTTTATTCAAAGGAAAATTTGGACTATGTGTTTGGTTTGGATTGTTTGTTTACACCACATTTTGACTTCAAATAGGACTTTAATCTAGGACAAGACCAACTAATTAATCACTCTTAGATCATAAACTAACAAAGTTGCTTGGTATTATTGGAATCCATCAATATATTGTTGATAATTTAAAATTGCACTATATCTTAACCAATCAACAATGGGAAGTTTCAAGTTATGGGACAATGCAACTTAAAACAACCTCTAGGTTTTAAAGAAGCTAGTCTCTTGTATTTTATAGGTGTTGGGGAAAAGGGAGAGGAGACTAAACAGAAACACAAAATGCAAGAATTAAAACCTAACTATGGCGATGCGCCTGAGTGTAATCCTAATCCTAACTTGAGCATAGAGTGACTATTATAGAATCCAATTACATTTAAGAGTAGAGAAGTGCATGATCAATGTAAAAGACTGGAATAAAAAAAATAGAGGCTCACAATAGGGGAGTCTTTTGCTGAGATACAAGAATTGTCAACAAAGGCATAGTGTTCAATATTCTTAATAGAATCCTTCAATTACATAAGTGGCACAGAAGTCATGCACAGTTATGTAGAACTTCAGACTCCAGAAAATGAGACAAAAGAAAATAACATTTCCAATCAAAACACTATAGAATCTATAGCATAAACTACTTTGCAATTGACACAAATAACATCAACAAGGGCATAGTGTTCAATCTTCTTATTGAATCTTTCAGGCATACAAAAGATGCAGGAACACACATAGTCATATAAACCTTTCAACTCAAGAAAATTGAATAAAAGCAAATGATATTATTGGTCAAAACTCTGAAAAGTCTAAAACTATAGAATTCCCACCTTTTTAGATTTACTTCATCCTTCATTTGCAAGGTAAAAAATAGATGATGCATTTAATGCATTGGATGCATTCTAGTCTTATCAAGAATTGCCCTAACTGTGGCATGGCAATCCATATTTAGTTCCTCTCTTCACACCTAAAATTACTCATTCCATCACCTCTTTGGCCACTCAACTATATACTCTACCTCTGCTATTAGGGGACAAATAGATGGTGCCTTTAATGCTCGCAAGCCCCAAAAATCTACCTGGTGCATTGTTCTATCTACCAGGAATAAATTCTACCTATTTTCCCTCTATATCTATTGTAGCATATAGACGGGCATGAGGATGCTTAGTCAATTTATGAAATTTCTCTCCTTTTGATCTAGAAGGCACTAATAGACGACACTTGGCCGCTTCTACTTTCTTTATATTTCTTTGAGGAATGCTCCACCTTTGACACCTATCGCAGCCCATTTCCTTGATACTTTGCCACTTTATTGAAACTTATCTCAGTGCGTTCTTTGCCTTGGAAACCCTTAAGAAATGATAGATGTATGTGGTAGTCTTCACTTGTTAACACTCAATGCTTCCTTGGTCCTTTGAAATATCATTTGGGACCCACGACAATCTTTATTTGGCAATTAGGCTCAAGATGGTTTCTTGGAGGTTGACATATGGTGACCTTTGCTACAACTAAGAAGATACGTGGCATCTTTTGATTCTCCTTCTGGGGGTATGTGGTGCCTTCCATTTTCTTTGGGGATGGAGTAGAGAGGGACCCAGAAGGTGACACTTGGTAGCCTCCACTCCACTTCGATACTTAGCAAAATGAATGACACCTTTATGCATTGAATGAAAGAATTAGATGACAGTGTTAGACCCATGTCTCCCATAGGCTGACAGATGTTGATCTCTGCTACTTCTTTAAAAAGGTAATTTAGGGCCTTTGCAACTACCACCTACCACTTTCAACTGTTTTTGTTACTTAGCTTGTTGAAAGTCTTTATCAAAATAGAAAACATGGGTACCTCTTATGATATGTGGATGCTGACATGTGGTGTGTTCTACTTAATTGCTACTAGGTATGTGGCATGATCTGTGGTTCTCTGGAAAGTTACAACAAGGTCCTCGGAAGTCACCAGCTATCCATCTTCGTCTCCTAGAAAGTGACACTTGGTTGCTTTTGCTTGAATCCAATACTTAGGCCAAAATTGAAATGAAAAGAAAAAAAGAGGTAAAAGGGACCATGCTATGAGGATGACACTTGGCAAATTCTACTACACTTCAACACTTAGGCAAAAAATGAACCCGTCCTCTACTCCAAAACTCTGTGGCTTCATCTAAGATTCACAGGAACCAAAATTGTAGTGCTCGAATCAAAAATAAATTAAATATGGTGTAGAGTAAGAAATTACTCTACAGTTATTGGCGATCACCAGGGATTTTGAGCCTACTCAAAAAGAAACCAACTCTCACTTGATCAAAATTTCAAAATTTACAGCTTCAAAAGAGCTGTCTACAAGATAGACCACTCATGGTCAGATAATCCTTGCTTGATCTGCAATTCATAAAAAGCTAGGTCCAAGCTAATGAGATCCTTGTGCTAAAAGGTTTACAAGACTAGGACAATGGATTTCAATCTAGAATCTAGCCAAAAAATAGGAGCCAGAATAGTTTTGACCTCTGAGGCTGAGGAATCATTATTCAAGCTCTAGAAAACTGTCTGATCCCTTTGTTTAGCCAGCAGTAATGGTTGAAGTTGATCAACCATTAGGACTATCTTTGTGTCTAGAAATGGGGGAGGCAAGTCTAGTTACACCAAATCTTCAATTTGATGTCTCATTTCACCGATCCCTTCTTTCATGACATCGAGACAGCTTCTATAACTATTGGCCGTAGCATTGCAACTGAGCTCCTCATTGACCCATTTTACAGTAGCCATTCTATCAAGGATCCTTATGGCTACTAATATCACATCCCTTGAGCTGTAGAGCTTTTCTATTAATGAATGAGAGTTTGCAACTCTCTTAGAGATCATGGCCAGAGTGTTCTATACTAGATTGTCAGCCCTTTCACATAGTTATTTTGCATTGTGCATGAAGGTGAAAAGTGCCTTGAGCTGGAGAATCTCTAAAGAGATTCTTGTCCACACTAACTCATAGAGATTCTTTACCAGTTGCACTACTTTGACACCTCTTGGCCTATTGGCCAGCTTGATTGCCAGTTGCACAGTCCTCTACTCCTCTGCTTAAAACTGGGCTTGAAAAGCCACAACTATATTCTGCTCCTCTAATAGCCTTTACTGTGATTGGGTAACCTATAGTTGGAGTCCTTCGACTCTTCCCTAAAATGTTGCATTTTCCCATCTTAGAGCTATTGCTGCATCTTTTGTAAGTGCAAGCTCTACCTTTAATGAATCATTTTGGGCTTTAATTGCCTGTTGAGTCTGGCGAGAAACAATATCTTGTAACTGTTTCCATAGACTAGCTATTTCATTATCCTTCCTATTTATTTGTTCGACCAAACTATTAAAATTTGCCTTCTCTTGGGCTAAATCAACCTCCATATTCTATAGTCTTCATGATTTCTTTAAATAATCTTTTGTGACCACAGAAGTGGATTTGATCAATAGCTTGACTCTGTCTTGAGGCCTGAACAGGGACATGTCAATGGCCACTGTGTTCATGGTGTAGTTCTTTGGCTGTATTTACTCACTTAGCCTGGCAACATTGGGTGACAAATGGATCACCATCAACTACTGTTGGATAGGGTCAAATTGTGACCTCAAATGTGAAACCGCTGGCATTTTATTCTCTTTACTCCTCTTCTTCTCCAATTGGGCTTCTCTTGCCTTCTTAGCAGCATCAGCCTACATCTGGAAGGTGGAAGGGGATGTAATATGTCCCCTTGTAAAGGGAAATCCTTATGGTAGGCTATATTGGAGATCCATTGGTTGGGTAGGGGTGAGTTGTAGGGGCATCTTTCTAGGAATGGAGGGGGAAAATGGGGTAATGTGAGGGCCTGAGGAGTTGATGATGGGGTGGCTTGTGAGATGGGAATGGCAGTAGTGGGAGGAGGTGTTGCTTGACTGAGTGGAGGCATTATGCTGGTAGGGTGAGGAATGGAATGAGAGGGAGGAGGGGGAAGAATGCTTACCTATAGAGAATTCATATTACTCTACACTGGGCATTGTGAAGGCTCCTCTTCCTCTATATCTAATTAAAACTGCACCCTTCTTCTTTTTCTGGGTGTCTCCAATTTTGGCTACATTTGTCTCCCTTCTACCTCTATTGTTGTTGGTGGCATGTGTGGGGAACTGGGGACTTCAATTACTCCTGATGATGAGGAAGCCTATGGTGATGGGGATGCCACACTTCTTTGTTGTTCTATGGTAGCTGTAGTTTTCTCTAAAGTCTGTGGCTGTTAGCTTGGTCCTACTTCAGCCTAATGCACAGCCCCAAGTGCCAGTGCTTGGCTTGATTTTGGGATAGAAATAGGGGATGGATGCCATTCATCCCAAAGTTCTTCCCACCTTTCATCTGAGTCTACGCCTCTAAAGGCATGAGTGGTCTAGGAGATTTCTTGCCTATATCTCCAATAGGCCTCAATTTTCTCGGCATCCAAACCTTTGTTCCTCAATGTCCTTCTCAAACCAGAGGTCATCCTAGCCTTAGGATCATACTCCCTCTATTTATCATAGAAGGTCTCCCATGGCCTATTTGGTGGGAGAGGCAGGTCTGTCAACTCAACATAGAGACCAGGGGTGACTTTCGCTAGATTTTTCCTAGTTTCCCAATAGGGTAGTTCTCATGCACAATCCTGGCTCCAATTCTATTTGTCCTCACTATGGAGGCTATGTAATCTACCAAGTCATAAACCCACTTGTTTTAAATCAATAGGAAGCCTAGGTAGGTCAACTTCCTCAACAACATAGTCTCAACTTCTTTGGCCTCTAGGCTTATGTTGCCTACCATCCACAGGAGATTATACATTCTCCTTTTCTTCTTCCCAGATCTGTATTCATTTTCAACCATTGACACCTACCTAGTGATTTCTAGGAATGCTAACTAAAGAGTTAAAACCTTGGGTAGCAATAATGGCTCCCCACAAAATCCATGGACCCTTAAGGTCATGTGATGGGCCCCAAAATAGAAATCACATGGGATTGGGCAACTGATTAGGAGGTTCGTGACACTTGGGAATAAGTTGTTTATAATAGGCTCGGGGCTAAGGCAATGGAGAATATGTGTGATGAATAGCTCCCAAACATCATGTGTCACTGGTTTTTGACAAAATATGGGTCCATGCAGACACAGGGATGGTTCTTTGAGGGTCAAAAGTTAGGTCATATAGGTTTACGCTCATAAATTGGGAGAAGAGGTCAAGGTTCTGGTGTAGAATGAGATGGAACAAAATGGAGGAATACCTAAATATCCCTTTTGAATTGAATTGGGTCAATTACTTGACCATTGAGAAGGTGAGGTACTTAGAGAAGTCAAGATGGTACTCCTACATCTTGTCAACTATTTTCAGCCTAAAGAGGATGGCCATTTGTTCTGCATATATCACTACGTCATCCTTCATGCTGAAGATGAGAGCCATCATCAACAATGCATCTTGGCTGGCAGGCATAAACTAAGTTCTTAATGTCAAGAGCATGGGTGCCATCTAGTCACCATCTGCTATTTGTAACTCAGACCTCAAGAACCTGGTCTGAGTGTTGATGTTTGCCCATGTCCTCTGCATCCTATCAATGGTGGGGAAGGTGGTGCTATCATCGTATCATAGGGTGAGCATGTCTCTGATAGCTTAAGGGGTGACTTGCAGCATGAAGGGGCCTTGTTGGATGGAGCAAGATTGTGGGTTGAGCAAGCCCACACATAATTCAATTATATTTGGGCATGGGTGCACAGTTGGGATGACAAACTAAGCCAGGTGTGAGGTCTAGATCCTCATCTCGAATGTTTCATATTGCCTTACCCTGGCTCTTTACAGGCACCTTTGGTGTGCCCCTTCTCTGAGATTCCTGCCATTATATCTTTATAGAATTAGGTCCATGATTCCATCTTCATAATCCCTTACTTTAGATGGGTCACTGGTTTGGTTGACTCCAAGGGCTTTGGTTCTTGGGTAACTTCTTGGTGGCTATGCAAGAGCTGCAGCATATGATTTTCTTACTAGTAACCTATCTAGATATCCTGATGCCCCTACTCCTTGCTGAGAAGATGATGTTCTTGCCATCTTTTTATCTCATGTAATTCTTGGTATACGAGTCTTGTGTAGGATATCAAACATGCTTGCTGAAACAAACTTCACTAGGCACTAACAATCACAATGAGAAATATATTTTCACAGGAATGCTTGAGAGTTGTAAACTTTAAAATTTGCTAAGGGGGTATTTATGGGCTTATCAAGTCCCAAATGGCATTAATTTTGGGTGACCGTTAGCAAATCCTAATTAATCTTTGGGAAACAACAAGGCGGACATGTTATATGGCGCAAGGTACCCTAGAAATCTTGAAAGATTTGGGGAAGCAATTATTGCAGAAAAATTAAAGAATTAAAATATTCTAGGATGCCGACTCTGCATTTAAACGCTTATTTTAAAAGAAAGTGAGAAAGGAAAAAATAAAAACAAAGTGATGCGGGAATGGAAAATACCTAACTATGTTAATGAAAAATCCTTACTTCCCTCTAGGATCAAAAATGAACTTTCCCATGTCCTCTTTATGACAAGCCAACTTGTGTTGCCATACTGGTGATTGTAACAGATATGTCATTGATGGAATGTTTTTTGCACTAGCCACATGGGTCTGCTTGCATTTGAAAGAGTCTAAGCAAAACATGTATTAAATCTCTATGAACTCTTCTTATCCTTAAATGCCCATCGAATGCAAGTTCTTCATGCTGTCAGGTGTCATCAAGAAATCATTGGCTATTGGTTCTTCATTGTATGCCTTTTGATACCCATTCTCTTTTGGCTCATCTTCTTTAGGTTTTGGCTTTATTGTATCATTATGCTCCTTCATGACTTCATCCTCTTGAAAGGATGAATCCAAAAATTGGCATAACTTCTATATACTCAGATGAGCCTCGATGTTCTCTTCTCCACACTTGGCCAATTCATAGCCTTCTTGCAGGATAGTGTCATCTGTTTCAATGATTTGATCAAGGGAGTGTCCATACTCCTCCATATCCTCTTTCAAGGTGAGAAAAAAGTCAAAAATGATCTCTTCCTCCTTAGAGGTTAATACAATAGCTTATGACTTATCCTCTTGTTCATCAAAAGGGGAATCTATGGTGATTTCTTTCTCATCTGTACTTATGGAGTCCTCTTGACTAGCCATGAATTGAGCATATTCCTCTGCGTACTTAGCTGCTTCCTTCAAAATATATTCTTCTTCAAAAAGGGATGAAGAAGAAGGATGTGATGGGAAATAAGAAGCCTCTTGAGGAAGAGTGAAAGGAACTTGAGGAGATAGTGAGAGTTTCGTGTCCTCTTGACCTATTGCTATTATAGACTCTGTATTATCGCGGAATTGGCCTTGCCAGGTTTGATTTGGCTCATGAACAGGGGTGGCATATGTTTGGTATGGGATTTGTGGTGGTGGATATGAATTTTGGTAGACTTGGTAAGGCTGGTTCTCATAAACACTTAGCCTCTCTTCTAGAAACGCAATCAATTCACACACCTCTAACATCTCATATGTAAGCTCTTGCCAATTTGCCCTTTCAATGGGATCCCACTCACTTTTGATCAGGTCTATTACTTCCCTCACATGATGGATGATATGACAAGGAATCTCTTGGCCATATTCCCTTTTGCTGTCAAGTTCTAACACATATTTTTAAATCTTGACAATGCTTTTGTGAAGGTGAAAATGAGATTAGGCTGGGCATAAAATTGGTATAGCTCATGGCCATGCACATCCTCATTACTTGACATAATTCTAGGAGAATTTTGTCCTTGATTAAACATATTTGAAGGATAATAAGACTCATAGATATGAGTAATAGAATTATACATACCAAAAGGAATTTCTTGATGATACTGTTTGATTAGTTGATGACTCAGAGTCGTTGTTGGTGTTGTTGAAAAAACCTCCAAAGGCTGATTGGCTGAAGAATACACCAAAATTCTTCAACCCTTTAAAAGATGTGTCCCACTAGGCATGCCAAAAACTATTGATGATTTAAAATTGTGCTAGATCTTATCCAATCAACAATGGGAAGTTTCAAGTTGTGGGACAATGTGACTTGAAACAACCTCCATGTTTTAAAGAAGCTAGTCTCTTTTATTTTATAGGTGTTGGGGAAAAGGGATAGGAGACTAAACATAAACACAAAATGTAGGAATTAAAACCTAACTATGGTGATGCACCTAAGTGTAATCCTAATCCTAACCTAAGCACAGAGTGACTATTATAGAATCTAATTACATTTAAGAGCAGACAAGTGCATGATCAATGTAAAAGATTAGAATAACAGAAATAGAGGCTCACAACAGGGGAGTCTTTTGCTGAGATACAAGAATTGTCAACAAAGGCATAGTGTTCAATCTTCTTAATATAATCCTTTAATCACATAAGAAGTGCATAAGTCATGCACAATTATGTAGAACTTCAGACTCCAAAAAATGAGACAAAAGCAAATAACATTTCCAATCACAACACTAGAGAATCTACAGCATAAACTACTTTGCAATTGACACAAATAGCATCAACAAGGGCATAGTGTTCATCTTCTTATTGAATCTTCCAGTCATACAAAATATGCATAAACATACATAGTCATATAAACATTTCAACTTAGGAAAATGGAACAACAACAAATGATATTATTGGTCAAAACTCTGAAAAGTCTAAAACTATAGAATTTTACCCTTTTTAGATTTTACAATCCTGCTTATATAGCCTTAGATGTCTCTTTTGATCACTTTCTTTCCCACGTAGTTCCACTCCATCCTTCATTCGTAAGGGACAAAATAGATGGTGCATTTAATGCATTGGATGAATTTTGGTCTTATAAAGAACTACCCTGACTGTGGCATGGAAATCCACATCTAGTTTCTCTCTTCGTGCCTAAAATTCCTCATTCCATCACCTCTTTAGCTGCTCAACTATCTACTCTACCTTTGTTGTTACAGGACCAATAGATGGCACCTTCAATGCTCGCAAGGCCCAAAAATCTACCTAGTGCACTATTCTATCTACCAAGAATAACTTCCACCTATTTTCTCTCCATCTCTATTGTATTAGATAGATAGGCACGAAGACGCTTAGTTAATTTATGAAATTTCTCTCCTTTTGATCTAGAAGGCACCAGAGGATGACACTTAGCCACTTCTGCTTTCTTTATATTTCATTGAGGAACACTCTACCTTTGACGCCTATTATAGCCCACTTCCTTGATACTTTTTCACTTTATTAAAACTTATTTCAGTGCATTCTTTGCCTTGGCAACCCTTAAGAAAGGATGGATGTACGTGGCAGTCTTCACTTGTTGACACTCAGCGCTTCTTTGGTCCTTTGAAATATCATCAAGGACCCACCACAATATTTATTCGATAATTAGGCTCAAGATGGTTTCTCAAAGGTTGATGCATGGTGACCTTTGCTGCTCCTAGGAAGATACGTGACATCTTCTACTTCTCCTTCTGGGGGTATGTGGTGCCTTCCATTTTCTTTGGGGATGGAGTAGAGAGGGACCCAGAAGGTGACACTTGGTAGCCTCTACTGAAATTCAATACTTAGTAAAATGAATTATGCCTTTATGCATTAATGAAAGCATTGGACCCATGTCTCCCTGAGTCCAACACATGTCGATCTTTGCTGCTTCTTTAAAAAGGTAATTCAAGGCCTCTGTAACTGCCACCTAATGCTTTCCACTTTTTCTGTTTCTTATCTCATTGAAATTCTTTGTCAAAATATAAAACATAGGTGCCTCTTATGATACGTAGATGATGACACATGGTGCATTCTGCTTAACTGCTACTGGGTATGTGGCATGATCCATGGTTCTCTGGAAAGCTACAACAAGGTCCTTAAAAGTCGCCAGCTGTCCATCTTCGTCTCTTAAAAAGTGACACTTGGCCGCTTCTACTTGAATCCAATACTTAGGACAAAATTGAAATGAAAAGAACAAAAGAGGCAAAAGGGACCATTCTCTGAGGATGACACTTGGCAGCTTTCGCTGCACTTTGACACTTAGGCAAAAAATGAACCCATCCTCTACTCCAAAATTTTGTGGCTTCGTCCAAGATGCACAGGAACCAAAATTGTAGTTCTCAAATCAAAATTAAATTAAATACGGTGTAGAGTAAGAAATTAATCTACATATACATCATTTGAGATGATTGTAAGTGTTCATCAAAAATTAAATGCACATTATATAGTAGGGTTTTTACACTGCCCCTTCTCTTAAATTATAGTACTATGACATGGACCTTGAGCTGCACCTTACACCAACAATACTTCTACGGTAAGTGGGGATTAGTCTTAAGATCTAACAAGTTTTTTAATGACCTAGGGGAATAAATTACATAATGCCTTTCTTGTCAAACAATATAAAATAAAAGCATATATTTTGGGTGCATATCACTTGGCTTGTTGCAAAAAGGTCTAGTCCTTTTTACAACAACTACATCTTATTGTTCACTCGGTATAATGCAATGTCCAAAGTGCCATTATGTCATGTGTGAAACTCCAATTAGGATCCAAATGAAGCCAATGCCAAGAGGTGAAACCCTAGGTCAAATCTTCCCTAAATAAATCATGGGAGGTGATGAAGTTCCCCTCGTAAGCCAAGTTTGCATAAAAATAAAGAAAACATGAAATAGAAATACATTAGGGTCATTTTCAAGGTCACCCAAACTTTGATGAATTTTTAGGGAGTACTTTAGATGAATTTATTTCTAATCCATGGACTTGGATATTTTCAATAAGAATGGCACTTTTCATTTCAAGGGTTCCCTAAAAGGGACAAATGGAAGAGCATACATGCAACACCTCTCTTTTTTCCAAACAAAATCTAATCTAAAAAACTAATTAAATATAAAAAGATTTGAAAAGGTAGGTTAATTTCTAAGCCCAAATGGAAAATTAGGTGGTTTTAATCTAACCCTTTGGTCTTAGTTGAAAACTTTGAAAACATTCACCATAAACATCTAAAATTTGTTTGTTGTTAAACATCAAAACAAGGTTCCTAATTGATTTTAAAGCATGAAAAAGGTGATATAAAGATGTTTTTAGAAAATTTCAATCTTTGTCCCCTAGAAAAAATATTAGCATGTCATTTAGCTATGAATCTCTTTTGGGTTGAAATAATGAACTTTAGGAAAAGTGCTCTCTAGTCTATGTTTTAAGAAAAACATAGTGACTGACATCGGTTTTTATAATCGATGACTAATGCATTTTTAACCAATGTTAGTTATCTAACCAACATTGATTATACCAATGCAACTAATGATAGGTATATAACTAATGTATTTTTTGATAACCAATCTCTGTTAAGCTATGCAACCAATTTTGGTCTTACTAGCTGAAGTCGGTTACTATGTAAAACCATGGCAAATAAAAATGGAAAAATAAAGTTAGACAATGAATTTGCAAGAGTTTTATAGGTCTAAATGAATATTTCAAAGGTAAAAAATGATATTCTTCATGTGTGGGATATGTCTAGTCCCACCAGGTGTTCCATACGTGAATTTAGGAATTTAGTTCAAGAGAGGATGGTTAGTATCGTGTTAGCTATAAAATGAAAGAAACACACTAATAGCATAACATATCTAGGCCTGGACACTAGGGAGAGCTTAGTTAGCAAAGACAAATGAAAAACACAACTAAAAAGTAAGGAATAAAACATAATAATTCCTTCACCTTCCTTGAATGCTACAAATACCTTTGTATTAGTGGCTTGCTTGGTTTTGTGCTCATGAAGTCCTTGGCAATGGAAGCTTGGATACCTCCATCTCTCCTTGGCACATTTGGATTGTAGCTTATTTTGGCTTAGAATCAATTTGGCATGTTAACACTAGTTGCATGAAGATTTTAAAAGTAATCTTGCATTATCACTTTGCATAATCAAGTATTTTTGAATATATTTTAGCATAATAACTTTGCACCAAAATAGCTTAAAAATAATGTGGTAAGGCCTCCTATTTATAGTTTTTTGAGAATGTCTAGAATCAACCTGAACCATCCATCCTGAGATTGAGATGTGTGGTTGAGGATTAATTTAATTTTTGGAATTAAGTTTGTAATTATCATCATCATGACATTAGAAGAAGGGGAAATTAAGAGGCATGGAGGGCTTTGATGAGGCATGGGAGGCATGAATCTTGATATTTGTGGCATTTATGGCCTAGGGATATCTTCCCAAGAAATAAGGTTACCTGATGATGTAGATGTTTAATATTCATTTCCATAAATAAGTATTCAATAAGTTTCTATGAAATTCTTTATTATGCCTTGATTTGGGTTAATTAGTTCTTAAGCATATTTAAGCACCTTGTGTATAAATTACTCAAATTGATCAGAATGCCTTGTTATTGGTTTAAAATTTAACTAGATTGGAATTGGAAGGCAATGTTAGATACATTGGAACCGTATTCCCATTTAGGATGTTACCAATAACAAATAATGAAGGCATACATCTTGTGTAGAATATTTGATAGGAAAGAGTAATCCAGATCTCTCATGTGCAAAATTGGAATTTTAAATCAAGATGATCTAATCAAAGTTAGTTGGCCCATAAATTACATTTCCCCATTTAGGGATACCCTAGCCAAAATCGGCACTTGAATATGTTTATTTCACATATTTTAGCATGTTTTAGTGTTTTTAGGCCAAATTGTGCATTTTTGGTGGAAATTGGTCAAAAGCCTGGTTGGAGGTCATTGATGGCTAGTTTTAGGTGTCTACAGCCAATAAATCCAAAATACTTCCTAATATTTGCTGATGCTACCCACTAACTAGACCAATGATAGATTTTAACTATGCACAAAATATAAAACATGTGAACATTGGGAAATTATAATGCATGAAATGTAATTCAATGCTAAAATTTATATATGTGGCATGCATCCATTGAAAATGTCATCACTTGAAAACAAACAAACTTGAGCTCAACTATTATCATTTGTGAGAAAATTCCTGGCTACCTATGAGATTATTGAAAGTGAACCAGTAACTAGCATAAAGGAGAATTATTCACCAGTCATAGAAGAAGACTATAAGAACACTCAATTCTATGTAATAAAAATGATGTCTTCATCTAACCCATTCAAGGGAGCATCTCAACCATCACCATTTTCTATAAAGGACTCAATAGAATTCATAGATATTGCCTTTAAAATCACCATTTTTGACAATAGGTATGTGAATTACTCTAAACTATGGGATGTTATTAATTCTATTGACATATTTTCATTGGATGAAAATCTATCTACCTCAACATGCCTATTCATCATATACATGCTAGCAATTAAGAGGAAAGGATTGTATTCTATTATGGTTAATCCCAAGGTGATGCCATGCATTGACCTCCTTTGAGACCTATTCTTCATAGGCAAAGTTATACAAAATGATTTTTTATGCCATATAGATAATGAAATGGTCATCATGTGAATATCTAGAGTAGATTTGTAGAGGTATTTGTACATACCATCACTAGATGCTTATTTTGACAAACATAGATTGGCTTCATGGATTCAAGATAATACAATGGAAAATGTGTTGACTTCATGCCTTCTCCCCAAGAAAACCATGTCATTCAAGGGTAAGAATCCTTAGAATCCCACTCCCATCCACAATTTCAAGATGGTAGTGTTGATTGGCATGGTGTTACTCAAAAAATTATATGATATTCCAAACATTCATGTATTTAACTTGGACTAGGTACCACTGTTATATATGATGTTGACCATTGATGCAACATTCACCTTGGGTGAGATTATGAGCAATCAATTGAGAGAGAAATTTATTCATAAGGACAAGTGGTCCACTCTAGTGGGACATTTATATATGATGTCATATATTTTGGATGTTGTCATGGGAATAGTGTATAAATTCCTTGGTGAGCTATGAAGCCCAACCACTCACTATATTAAGAACCAAAATTGTGATCATCCTCATAGCCTAATACTACAATATGCTACTATAAGAAGCCTAGGACTCCCCTTGTAGGCAGTCCTAAAATAGGTCAATCTTAAATCTTGTCAAAAATTCCCCAAGTAGTAGTGGAGGAAGAAGAAGATTATGATGAAGAAGCAAGATTAGAAGCAGCCAAATCTGTCAGCCTTGAGGATGATAAAGGGAAATCACCAACTATAGATGACACCACATGTATAAAGGCTTTACAAACCACTTCCCTACTCTGTTCTTCTATTCCCATTTTTAGTTTTGTATCAATTTCACCTATCTTGAAAACTCCCAAGGTGAAAGTTGTAACTTCCACCTCTGATGATCCATTCAACTCCTCTTCCTTCTTGCATTTCCCCCTACTCACACCAAAAGTTGAAAAGGATGTCACCATTATTTCTCTACCTTTTACCACCATTAATCCATTATAAATTTCCATGCCATCCTCTTCCACCATGGATACTTATATTATTACATTTGACACTACCATGGTTAGATCATTAAAGAGGAAAAGGGCATCCAAGAAGGTTGAAAGAACCATGGCTAGTCCCTAGATCCACGTCTAATCTACCCAAATCACTCTCCCCATGTGATCCACCACTCCATCCCATGAAACAATTGTTATAAATTTAGGTAGGGGAAACAAGGAAAAGACACAAATGGTCTTAGTTCATTCACTCCCCCAATATGGAGGTTTGGACTGGTCTAAGATTATTTGGCCTTCCTTTCTTGGCATTATTGTGAAGGTAGTAAAGAAACAACAACTTGTTGAGGATGTCAAAGAAGAGGTTGTGTTCAAAAATACAAATGATATAGACCCTAACTAGTTAAAACTTCCTCCCCAGGCCATAGACTTAAGCTCCAAGACTTCTCAAATTCCAAGCTTTAAAATAATAGAGCTCCCCTCTATAACAACCTTGTTTGACAAACAATTTGGAAGCATCTAAAGGGTAAGGAATAGGAAGTGGGAAGATGATTCTAGTTGGAATTGATTTTTGATGAGAGGGAAGAGGTCTTTTCCTTGACCAAAATATAGAATAGACAATTAGGGCAATCCCTATATAGTGAAGACTTTAGATATCTTATCGAAGCACAAAAGGATGCCATGGTGGAAATCTACAAAGGTATAGAGATATTTAGGCAAGAACTAGAAGTAAAATTAGAGAAATTAAAATAACAATAGAAGACTGTGAGTATACCAATTAGAATTTAAGTTGAGGTCCAAGAAGTAGCTTAAAAGTGTTATAATCTTTGGAGGCATTAGAATTTATGTGAGCTGAAATAGCCCCCCATGTTTCTAATACTCACAAATTATTTTATTCCTTGAATTCAGATGATAATAAATTGAAAATGATAATTGTTTACACCACCAATAAGGCTTATATCCATTTGGATCTCATGACACCACTAGAGGCATCCAATGCACTCAACCTAGTGGTTATCAGGATAAAAGAGGCTAGGGAATGGTTGACAGTTGTTGGGTCTCTACTCCCCAATTATCAAGAGCATAAGGCCCTCATTATTCAAATTTGATATGATTTGAAATTTTACAAAGTAAAATATGATACAGGGAAGTTGATCAATAAGATGAATTTTGATCAACTCATTCAGTAGGCTTTAGATAATTTTAAGGAAAGTCTACAATGGTTTCCATTAGAGGAGATTGAGGCAGAATTGAGCTTGGATAGAAAGAAAGTGACTGAAGTTGAAATCTTTAAATCAAATTATAGATGACTAAATTAGAGCATGTTAAGCTCATTTGATAGGTTGGTAGGGTATATATACACCCTCTTTTAAACATAGATATAATTTAGAAACATCATAGTGTATCACATAAGTGATGGCTTGAGATAGAGGTGAACAAGTAGAATCAATATGTCACTTTTAGTTCTACATCGATAGTTATAGTTACTATACCAAATAAATCCCATGCAACCATCGAGATGTCAACACAACCATGAAAGGGCCCAATTTTTGCATGTATATTTTATATCAATGTATATTTTATATTTATAGTTTCTTATAGTTTGAATAATATTGTAAATTTACATAATTCATTTTTGTACACATTCACATGTTGCATGATTTTTGTAAAGGCTAACTTAAGTTATTAAAGACTGTAAGATAACTATTGGAGGTTCTAGGTTTCACCATAGTTGAAATTAGAAGTGTTCAAGTCCTATAATAAAACCTAGTCCAACATGGGAATGACCTTAGGCTATGGGTTACCTAAACTTGGGTCAGAGCTTTAGGATATTTAATGAGGTTAGCTCCTCATATAAGACAATTTGAACCTCTCTTCTTAAAACTTAATTTATTCAGATGAAAAGGGTAGAAAATACATGAATGAAAACCTACTTAAGTGTGGTGATGCACTAAATTTTCACTGATCCACTCTCAACATGGACACTCTCATGACTACTAATGGATTCAATGGAGACAATGATTGATTAGATTCTATGATAGGGCTCCAAACACGAGAATTTTGTGTGAAGGTTGAAAGAGACCTAAAGCTTGAAGGATAGAAATAAATAGGTCAAACTAAGATGATATTAACTTATGACACTTCAAGAGAAACTCCACTTGTTAACACTTCATGTAACCTATAAGAAACTAATAATTTTAAATCAAGGTACATGAAGGACCTATGGATGATGAATAAGAAACATAGATTTTTTAAATCAAAATTTATTAAAGCACACTTAGAATTTAACTAGAAAATAAAATTGTCTTATCTTGCTTCAAAGAGTTTATAAAGTGATTTTAGTAGAGGTTTGTTATACCTAATTGAGGGATCCAAATCAAGAGTTTCCATCTGGAATTTATAGGAAGAAATAAGGAGAGAGAGAAGGGAAATGACACTAAAGGGGTCATTAATGAGCCCAATTCAACTTATAACAACCACCACTACCATCCTTCTTGAGCCTTCCCATGTATTAATGTCACTGTATCCTTTTTTGGTGTTATGGAGAATGTGAAGATAACTATTAGTTGTAGGAAGAAATCCCCACCACCATCATTCTTCTCAAGATCATCATACTTGATTCTCTCTAACATTCTTTATGCATCCACCACTCTATCAATGTTTATAAATCTTGAATAGAAATCTATTATGGATTAAAACCAATCACCCTATTGGTTTTCATATAGTCATGATTACACTAATGATCTATAAGCTAGGGATTTTGATCATAAGGTATGAAACCTAGGTATAAATTCTTTTGAGAGGTTTTTTAGATCTTTAATGACATTAAATATCTTTGTAGGATATACTCTAGGTAACTTTTATCATGTTTGATTTTACATTTCCTCATTTTACCTACATGGGGTGGCAAAATCCTTTGTCCTAATATGTCTACCTACATTGATTTCCTTTGGGATATTAGTTTAATTTTGACCTTGACCATATGTTCAACCTCTAATTTATATCTTGTGTCTTTTACCTTTGATATCAACCATTAATGTTGATCTATGCCACTCAATATTGTGCCATTTATCTTCTTCACATCCATCCTACAAGATCCTTCTATCAACTCTTTGACTCATTAACCTCATACACATCATATATCTAAATGTATACAAATGAATGTGATACATTAATCTTTTTCCACTTTAACATTCTCAAAACACTTTGTAGCTTCTCATTTGTATTTGATATCCACTAACTTGTTGACTCATCACTTAATATTAGATCTCTATGTGTGATTACAACTGTACTATTGATCTTACTAGACCCACTAATCTTTGTTAGTCACCATGCACCATTGGATCTAATATGAGCTCAAAAAATCATGAAACTTAATATCCACATGTTCATCCTAGGATACATTTACCTTTTGAATCGATGATCACCGTTGATCTCTTCGATATGATTGAATGCACACTATTGGATATTCAAAACCCATTAACATCTATCATATAATCATTTATCATTAGATATAGACTTAATCTCCCATTATCTTGACACTTTTTAGCTATGAATTTAACCTAGGGACATTTTAATTTAAATGGATATTTACCAAAGCTTTAATTTGATGTTCATGCACTTGTTTCATTCTGCAAGTCTAACTTTAGAGATTTATATATTAAGATAACAAGCTCATGAAGACACCAAATTTATAAAGTATGGACTTGGACCATAACTTCATATCCACGTGATTTTTTATCTCTAGGAGGATTCTTAATCATAATTATAAAATACACAATCGAGCTAACCAATTTTTTTCATATGATGTCTTGATGCCAATCTAACTCTTTTATGCTTGTGCAAGCACTTTAAACTCTAAAAATGTGTTCTTGAGGAATATGAAACATAATTTATTTCTGTGAATGTCATGATAACCATGATGACCTACTAATTATTCTTCGTTTACAACTCTAGACATGTTCCAAGACTTGTTTCTCAAAGATCAACAAATTATACTTTAAGCTTGTTTAAAGTGTTTTAAAAGCCCTATTAGTAACATGTGATATTTGGGAAAGTAATTACATATATAAATATTTTCAAAATCATCCATTTTTTTATAATATTGTCATGTGAACTAAAATGGCCAACATTTCTGGTGGCTTAGTTGGCTTGACCAGCTCGCTGGTCATAAAACCTAGAATTTGATCAAGCTTGTTCATAATGACTAGACATATGAATCATTAATTATAAAATGATTATGATTGACCCTTGAAAAAAATTTGAAGAAAAGGGACACAAAAAAAAACAATAAATCAAAAAATCACACTAAACAACTACCTAAATAATATAAAAATAATAAATAGTGTAAAGTGCAAGAGCACTTGAAGGTAAACACATATCTATATACCTATGTAAAAATATCATGCAACATTAGTAGCATAACTTAAGATACCTCCCATTTATATTTATGGAAAGGATCTATCCATTCAAAATATTAAGCTCAAAATCATTACTCTCCTTGAAACCTATGATAACGTAATGCTCACTCTAAAGACTTGTCAAACTTATAGTGCTTTCCCAATTTTGTACAGTCCTAATCCCATTTTATGACTATATCACCTTATTAGAATATATTTGAATAATATCTATAATAAAATTAAATATCTGCTTGATTTTTATTATACCACATAATGTGCATAAAAATTTCCCTTATCTCCTCTAGCTATCTCAACTCATTCAGTCTTATCTTCATAGCATCATCCTCTAGGAGCTCAAGTTGATGTGCAAGCTTGAATGCAAGAATTTCAAGAGATATAGGGAGCTTGAATTATTTCCCATTAATAATAAGGTATGGGAATTTTCTATTATCTTTATTATGTGTCACCCTATGTACCCATAGGGTATTCCTTAAACTAGTGTGTCACTCCCTCTAACTATCCTCCATAGTTCTCTTCATAATCCCCAACAAGTTCTTATTTATGGACTCTACTAGTCCATTACCGTATGGGTAATATTTAAAGGATTAATTTAGATAAATTACATTTGAAATATCCCACTTACATACCTTATTATTTTTGGAGTCTAATGCATTGTCATAAATGATTGTAGAGGGCACAACAAATCTGGTCACAAGGCTATCATAAAAGTCCAAAATAAAACCTTCATTGGTTTTTTAAGGGTAGTTACTTCAACACACCTTATAAAGTATTATATATCTGTAATGATCCATTTATTTCATTTAATGGAATGGGTATATATCATCCCTATGAAATCTAATCCCCATTACATGAAAGGTTATTTTACTTATATGGGTTGCAAGGGAAGGGAAGACCATTTTTACTTGATAATAAACATTGCACATTTTGGGAATTTTCTTACCCAAAATTATGAATATATAAATATTATGGGCCAAAATTAATGATATTGGAGTTTTTGGTCTTGGTATTAAATTTCCCACCAATTAGACCATCATGGAACTGCTCAAGTAACTTGTCTATTTGACATGATTCCACACACCTCAAAAACATGCCCCATATGTCTATATCAAAAATTAATCAATACATCAAGACATAAAGTATACTATTAAACATATAATTCTTTATCTTAGCTCTACCTAGACCCAAAATACACTAACCTAACTCAATAAATCTAAGTATATCATGTGTCCAACTAAAAGGTGTGTTGTCTACAACTGCTAGTTGTATATTAAGGACTGCCAACACTTGATCTTTATCTTTTTTTACCTATGATGAGAGGTTTTCACATAACCCTCTACCCATAAAAAAAATTTACTCTAACCTCAATTTCATACTCCATGCATTTTATCACCCATTCAACTCTTTTCTCATTGAGGTCTCTATTGAGTATAAACTCTGTAATACTTGGGTGCACCACCATGAGTATGATCTTACTATTGGAGACCATGTGCTTAAAATTCTTTATACCTCTCAATAATACAAGAAAATGTTTTTATACAAAGTTATACCTCTCCTCATACCCTTCTAAGGTCTGACTAAAAAAATAAATAGGCTATTCTAGACCTTACTCATTATGTTGCATCAACATGTTAGAGATTGCATCCAATGTAGAACAAAAAGAAGTAAAATTCTTTGTTAAAATTAGGATTAAGAAGTTTAGGGGCATAATATATGTCCTCATTCATGGCCTAAAAACTCTTCTTACATTCTTTGGTCCATGTAAACTCCATTCATTTTCTTAACATGTGAGTAAGAGGCTTGACTAGCTCTACAAAGCCTAGGATAAATCTTCTTATAAAATTATTCTTTCCTAATAAACAATGCAAACCCTTCTTGGGATTTGGAAAGGGTAAGGATAATATGGACTAAACTCTTTCATGATCTATGGAATGACCATCCTTACATACTTCATGGACTAATAATCTTCCCTCATGAACACCAAATATGCATTTTTAGGATTTAATGACACACCAAATTCTCTACACCTTTCAAATACTAACCTCAAATGAGAAATGTGATCAGCTAGGTCTTCTGAGGAAATAATGATTCCATCTAGGTAGATTACTACCATATCATTGATCAAACCTTCAAATTCAAATTTTCATTTTCCTTTGGAATGTTTCTCCAATATTTGATAATCCAAATTAAATTTTCATATATGCATAAGTGCCCCACTTTTTGCTGAAGGTAGTCTTAGTCATATCTTCTTCCTTGACCATGATATGATTATAATTTGAGTATCCATCAAGTAATCAGATTCTCTAAGAACCTACCACTTTTTGAAGAATCTGATCCATTGAAGGTAATGGGTAATGGTATTTTAGGGACACCATATTGAGGTCCTGAAAGTCAACACATAATATTATTTCCCCATTCTTATTCCTCCTATTAAAAATTTTGCCACCCGTGAGGAATTATTAATGGGTAATAATATCTTTGATTAAATAACTTAAATATCTCCCTTCTCATGAAATCTTCCACTTTTACGTTGATAGGCCTTTGCTTCTATATGATTGGTGTTACATTTCTCTCTAGTTTAATGGTATGTTGTGGAAGTTTAGGATAAAAAACCTTAAAATCCTTATATTCCCATTTAAATGCATTAGATAATTCTTATCACAAGGTAAAAAATATAGCTCTCTCTTATATTGTGTTAATCTCTCCTAGCTTCAACAATTTATCCTTGAAGATCTCTATCCTTTCATAATGTTCCTCCTTAGATGAGATACATGCTTTGAATATTATCACTTGGTAATTTTCATTGAATATTCTTCCCAATGTCACAATCCCCTTAAGAATATTTTTATCTCTTAGGTTCACTATCTAATTATAATACTGATGTTAGAGTTTGTTTTGATTCTTATGGTAGAAAACATATAATTTGGTCATCATTATGAAGCACCTACCAAGTCACCTCATTATTAGGTATAGATGACTTGCATATGACCTTGATATTGTCTTCATTGTAGTTACCTTTGAATCCTTATATAGCTTCAAATTGAGCTCTAATGGTTATAATCCTATCTGCTTATTAGTTTTCCTCTCTTAGTGTGGATTGTATTTTGAATGACAAGAAGTGATCTATGAGATCCCATACATGGTGCTTATAATATTTAAAATGATGGTTCTTGAATGAACTTATGCCTCTCACTTATTTCACAATAATCTCACTATCACCCTTGACTTGAATAATTTTGACACCTCTTCTTTTTGCTTCTTGCAAACCATGTAAAAGGAATTCAGATTTAGTTGTGTTTAAAGCGCAACTAAATTAAAATCTTGCATCTGAATAGTAATTTTAATTTGAAGGTGAAATCAACAAATCTATAACTCCACTACCATTATTTTTGCTTGAGCCATCAATGAATAAATTTCATAGACCATCCTCCTCTTGATGGGTGTTAGTTAGGTAAGGTAAGGCAACACCTTCCTCATCCATAAAATACACACCTAAGACTACTTATTTAACGTTAGTGTAGCGATCAAATTCATGATTATCAACTTCCCATTCATAAAAGTATAGGTCTAAAATGCCTTCAAAATGGTCATGAGGATATATCTCATTAGAATTTTCATCCTCTTCAAATATGGTATAGTTGACATTTGCAAGGTTATGCATATAAGGCTCTAGATGGAACCTAGAGATAGGTTCTAACCTAATAGTGACCTTAATCCCATATCTTGTCTTTAAAATTATGTATGACTAGTCAAAGGACAAATAGCCTCTAGAATTTTTATTAAAGTCCCTAAATAGTCATAAGTAAAAATATGGGGGTAGATATACAACCATTACATACTGAGTAATGCCTCAAATTTGGGCAAGCTACCAATGTGCAATTAGTATCTTTCACTATACCTATTGTCTTTGTGGGGGAACCATCCAAATAGAGAACACCCTTTTCATTAGGCACATACCTAAGCTGAAGCTTATCTATTATGTATTTAGGCATAACTAAGGTTGAAGCACCTAAATCTATCATACAATTATGCACCAAATAATCCCTTATGATGACTAACAAATAGAATAGATGGGGATTGACAACCTTAGGGGGATGAACAGCATTATGATCTTGACCTTGACTATGAGCTTGACTTGAAATTGGAATTTGACTAGGCTGACTATTATTTATAAAATAGTGTTCACCTTATTTGTTTACATGAGAAGGATTGGAGATCTCTTGCTAAAGGATCTCCTTCTATCTTGGAATAGATAAGGAATCATACATATACATAGTGACATTAGACTTTTTCATATGATCTATAATTAAAATGAAGACTAGTACCTTTGAACTATACCTTGAAACTATAAGTAGGAATTGGCACTTGAGTGATAGGAGGAAAACAAGGAGGCTTCTACTATTTTCCATGATGTTGAGGTGTTTTTTGAGTTGCAATAGCTTTAGCAGCTATATTTGAGGTGGTAGGTTGTTTACTGACTTGTGGAGATGTTGAAGAATCCTTAAGATTCCCAAAAATTTTATCCAACATCCTCCTCTTAGTCTCATATTAGCTATAACTAGATCATTTGTCCTTTTTGTAGTCTATCCTATACTCACTAATACATGCTCAAACATATTCTCCACTTCTTGAAATTTTATTCACATGATATTAGCATATGCCTTACCCATGTTATCTTGCTATTGAATTTGATATTTAAATGATGTTATGGCAAGTAAGTTATCTTGATTTATTAGAGGGCATTGTGGTTGAGGATGCATTGTGTCTTGGCATAAGAATGAATGAGCATGCTATCAACTAGGATCCTGATACATTTCTATAGTTTTAGCCATTACCATTTCATTAGACTACCCTCATGATTGATATTGACCCTCTTGTGCAAGATTTTTTTTTGTGGATACCAAGGTTCTTGAGCTACTAGCTGTTGTGGGGTTGTATCCATTATAAAATCTACCTTGAGTAATTTGGCCTTGGTTTTATTTATTTAATGGATAAGGGGGTAAATTTTAGGATTGAGTAAGGTATTGAGCTTATAAAGGGCCTTGTTATGGCTTATATGAAGTATGTTGATGTCTATTTAGAGCCACTAGCTTTTTGTTTTGTGCCTTCAACAAACTCTCAATCCTTTCAAATTTATACACTTGACTATCATCAGGTTGAGTTTGATTGTTTGGGGTGGGAATTGGAGTAATGGTAGGTGGGGTTGATTGAATCTCAATAAAAATTTGCATGAGAGGTCTTGGCATGAGTTTCCTTATTTCTATAAAATAATTTTTTGCCCTTATAGCTATCTCATAAGCTCTAAGCAAAGTTGTCCCACATATTGATTGGATCATGAACACAATGTCTAAATGTAATGCTCTCAAATAGTAAATAAAATAAAAATTGGTTAAGGGATTAGTGATGACAGGGATCCTATCCCAAGTCTTTTAGAATATATAGTTAAAATCAACCATAGATTCTTGGGATACCCTCTTGATTGAGGTAAATTGTTCAACAAGTGATACATGGTCACTTATATCCTCAAAATTTTTACATAGGCACTCACCAAACACATCATAATTATTTATTGAGGTAGGATCTAAATCCTTATACCATTTATGAATTTGTATTTTAAGGACATGGCTAGTAGTCTCATCACTATATTTTCTTATGTGATATTATGTACTAAACAAATGTTTTCAATTTCAGTTATGTGCTCTAAAAGGGTGGTGAAGTTTTCTCCTATAAATTATGGTAGAATATTCAATGATTAAATAGTGATAAGATCATGTTGTTGAAGGTTAATAGGGTTGCCACCATTTAAGGGTAAAAAATATTGCATTCTAATCCTTGCCATTTGCATAGTGGGGGTTGGACTACTTAAAATAATAGGATGGCCATGAGATAAATATTTATTTTCAGGATAAGGACTTGTCCTATTGAATCTTGATATTTTATATGAATTATAAGGTATATCAATGAATTCAAAGGGAATAAATTTACTCAATGACCTTTTGGTAACCTTAAGCATGAGAGGTGTTGTCTGGATTATGCTATGAACTCTACAACTTAGAGAATATTCATCTTGATGATGGTGGATGTCTTCCTCTACTATAAATAATTCTTCTCAATTCTAGACTTTAACTATGCCAAAGATAATGTGTCCCACTAAGCATGCCAGAAACTATTGGAGGTTATAGGTTGCACCCTAACTGAAAGTAGAAGTTTTCAAGTCATACTTTAAAACCTAGTCAAACATGGGAATGACCCTAGGTTATGCATTACCTAAACTTGGGTCAAACCTCTAGGATTTTATATGAGGATAGATCCTCATATAAGATAATTTGAACCTCTATTCTTAAAACTTAATCTATTGGGATGAAAAGGGAGAAAATACATGAATGAAAACTTACTTAAGTATGTTTATGCACCAAATGTTCACTCATTCACTCTCAACTTCGACACTTCCATGACTACTAATGAATTTAATGGAGATAAGGATTGATAAGCTTCTATGACAGGGTTCCAAAGATGATTATTTTGTGTGAAGGTTGAAAAAGACATGAAACTTTAAGGATAGAAATAAATAGGTCAAATTAAGATGCTATGAACTTATGACACTTCAAGAGAAACTCCACTAGCTAAAAGTTCACACAAACTCCAATAAACTAATAGTTTTGAAGCAAGGTACATGAAGGAACTATAGATTATGAATAGGCAATATACATTCTATAAATCAAAATTTAGTAAATCACACTTAGAATTTAACTAGAATATAAAATTGTTTTATATGGCTTTCAAAAGTTTACAAAGTGATTTTAGTAGAGGTTTGTTATACCTAGCTGAGGGATCCAAATCAAGAGTTCCCATTTAGCATTTATAGGAATAAATAAAGTAAGAGAGAGGAGAAATGACACTAAAGGGGTAATTAATGAGCATAATTCCACTTGGAATAACCACCATCGCCATATTTATCGATCCTTCCCCTCCATTAATGTCATTGTATCCTTTTTAGTGTGATGGAGAATGTGAACATCAAGATTAGTTGAAGGAAGCAATCCCCACAACTAAAATTATTCTTAAGTTCATCATGCTTGATGATCTCTCTAACATTCCTTACACAGTCATCATTCTATCATTGCTTGTAAATATTGAATATAGATATATATTATGGATGAAAACCAATCACCTTATTGGTTTTCATATAGTAATGATTGCATTGAAGATCTGTAACCTACATCTAAAACCTTTTGAGAGGTTTCATAGATCTTTAGTGGCATTAGATGGCTTTTTAGGATCTTATCCAAGTAATTTAGATCATATTTGATATTTCATTTACTTATTTTACCTACCTAGGGTGGTGAAATACTTTATTCTAACATGTCTACCTATGAGGATTTCCTTTGGGCTATTGGTTTAATTTTTACCTCAACCACATGTTTAACCTATACTTGAGATCTCTTGTCTTTGACCTTCGATATAAACTATCGATGTTGATAGGATATTTATATCAACTCTTTGACTCCTTGACCTCATGCACATAATAAATCTACTTCTATACTAATAAATGTGAGCCATAAATATTTTACCAGTTTAATGAGCTTAATACAATTGATAGATTCTCATTTATATTTGAGATCCATTAACTTGTTGACTCATCACTCAATTTTAGATCTATGTGTATGATTGCATGCATAATATTGTTCTACCTAGACCCACTAACCTTTGTTAGTCATTACAGACTATTAGGTCTAATAAGAGCTTGAAATATCATGCCATTTAGTAGTTGCATGTTTATTGATGGATACAATGAACTTTTAATTTGATGCTCACCATTTATCTCTTTGATATGATTGAATGTGTGCTATTGGATCTTTTGGACCTACTGACATCTATCAAATCACTACTCACTATTAGATCTAAACTTAAGATCCTACGATCTTTAAAATTGTTAGCTACACGTTCAACCTAGGGACATTTGAATTCAAATAGCTTTTTGTTGAAGCTTGAAATTTATGTCCACACACTCATTTCACTTTACAAGTATAACTTTAGAGATTTATATCTTAAGATAGCAGGCTAATCAAGATATCAAATTTATAAAAGATGACCTTAGAATGAATAAATTCCTATCCATGCAATCTTTTGGCTTTGGAAGGCTTCCTAAGCACACTTATAAAATACATAATTGAGCTAACCAATTTGTTTATACATGACATATTGATGATATTTTGGCTCTTCTATGCTTTTTAAAGAACTTTCAATTCTCAAAATGAGTTTCTAAGGCCTATGAAACCTAATTTACCTCCATGAAGGTCAAGGTCACCAAGAATACCTATTGATTCTTCTTCATTCATAACTCTAGACGTATTCTAAGACTTGTTCCTCAAAGATCAATAAATTATACTTTAAGTTTGATTAAAGTGTTTCAAAATATTTGTAAAAACATGTGATCTTTGGGCCACTCATTCTATCCAAAACTCTTGTTCAGATTATCCATTCAGGTAGAAGCTTGACATGTGGGCCAAAATGGCTAACAATAAAATTTTATGATTCTAGACCATATTTATAACTAATTATATAAATATGACATTTAATCTATCTTGGATGAAATTTGAGGATGAGGATACCCCTTCCCCAACTCTATTTAAACTAATACAACTCATAATCTTTAAAGGTCAGCAGATTTTAAATATATAGGAGAAAAGCAATTTTAATTATCAACTCATTTGTTTGTGTATTATCTTTCCAAAGTTTGTTTGATTAGGTTTTATTTATTTTTTTATATGATTTAATAACTCTTAGTATGTAAAATCAACGAATGGTTTCTTTTTTTTCTTGATTGATATGATAGTCTTAGATGTGCAATAGATATTAAAGGATTAGTAAATTATATTGACTATTGGTAATTAAGTTGATTGATTATATTCTTAAATTGTAGAGATTATTTTATTTGTTATATTTTTTTGTGTGTGAAATATATTCCTTAGATATCTCACTAAGCTCGAGCTATAATCCCCTAATTAAGGGTGTGCAACATCTAATCTAAAATGAGTAATCTTTGACTCAGGCCTATGAGTTTCCTATATCAATATCATCCTAGACTAATTAACAACATTTGACTGTGTGTGGGTAAAAAATTATGGAAATAGGAATATGTTTTGAAGTCACTTGACCACTTAGAAAGTAGCTAGAGAAGTGATTCTTAAATCGATAAAACATTTCTTTTCTATCTCACCCATCCCTCCTTTTTGAGTTTATTTTGAAACCTACCCACTCTTGATTAGTAAACATATAACCACCAATTCATCTATATGTTAATTCCTTTTTATATACCATTCCATATAAAAACCTTGTTAATAACTTGGATGTCTTACTTGCTAATCCATTAGCTGGTTATAAACACCACATACCTACAACTCATACCCTAGAGTAGAGTTTACCTCCATTAAGATCCTAAAATTTTAGAATTTACCTCATTATGATATTGGTGTGGTTAAAACCCTCGTCAAAATTATCTTTTTGGAACTATAAGGAGGGGCATTACCTATAATAAAATAGGTTAGTTTCTACATAGAGTTTCACTAGAGTGACCTAGGAGAGTGACTAGATCTAATTCTCATGTTGGTCTTCTATTTTCACCCTTTTCAAATCATAGGAGACCTATAATTATACCAACTATCCCTAATTGACATATTATTCTTCCATCAATAATCCATTCTATTGATAATAATCTAATGTCTTAACCATTCTGGTTAGTTGGATGTATTATTGCTATCCCAAGAGACATGCATGATTTACCTAAGAATCTTGAAAAGTGTAAACCATCTTTCTCTTTTTGAGGAGAAAGAATTGTAGAGGAACATATCAAATATTTTAAAGCTAATTTTAGGTTAATGAATTTTATTAATGAGGATGTTGCATGTAGGCCATTCCATTTTACACTAATGGATGCTACTTATGATTGGTATCTAAATCTAAAAAAAAATCCATCACTTCTTAGGATGCATATCAAGAAACTTTTATAGCACAATTTGGATAGGTCACCAACCCTAATTTTATATATTAGTACTTAAAAAATATGAAGAGAGAGCCAAATGAGCCAATCCACACTTTTAATGAAATATTTCAAAACATGTATACATTATTAACCCCAAGGTATAAACCAAAACAAACATTAGCCTTGGAGATGTAGAAGAACTCTCTAGATCTAATTATTGTAGTATTTTTGAGAAGATCAGTTGCTACCATCAACCTAGAATTAACATATAAAGAGGCCATCAACATTTATAGATAGATCAATCCCTAGGTGCCTATCACACCTAAAATCAACAATGGCTTCCGAATATTAAATCCAATACCATATGTGAAACAAAATGTTCTATCATTCAATTAAAACTAGTTATACACACTACCTCCTCTGACATAGACAACAAAACCAAATTACAATTTCTTGAACAACCATCCACAAGGCACTAGTTACCAACATAATCAAAAAATGGACACATCTTCTACTACTATTATCCAAGACACTAAATCTACAAAGGTGGAGCTATATGTTATTTAAGAGATGGTTCAAAATTTGGGTAGTGACTTCCTCAATATGTAAAGAAAAAAGGGAAATTATAATGACCCAAGTGGTATTCAAAATACTAGATTCTAAAGATACAATAGACCATTCAACATGCCTAAAAAACTATAGAGCATCCTAGAAAGCTTCCATAGATAAACATGGTAGAGACAGATCTACCTCTTTGGTGCATAATACATAATACTTCTCAACATGGTGAGTTTCATTGTCTTAAATTTTGTGCAGCATTTTCAATCTTTCAAATATTATAAATTCAAGACTAGATGCATAATCCACTAGAATCCCATTAGGATCCTAGCCCTTCAAGCACTTACATGTTATTTGAGACTCATGAGTTTCCCTTTCCAAGAGAATATGATAATGTGTTACAAGACAACATTGATGAGATTCCTACTTTCCAAAAATTCTATAAAGGTGGTTATAATATAAGGAATAGGTAGCCATTAACAACATCTATTCCTCCAAATATGGCATTGATTCCACCCAATCATAAAGATGATAACAATCCACCCCCCAAAAAGGGAATGATCAGCCTATAACAAGGAGGAATATAGCAAATGAGGATACAATATAATTATAGATATGAAGAAAATTAAAGCAAATATTACTCTTAAAGAGTTAGTTCAGATCACTAAAAATAAAGAGCTACCATGGAATTCTATCATAGGGATGACCCCTATGGAAAGGACCAAAGCATCTATAGATAAAGAAAAAGATGTTGACACCAACATCATCTATAAAATCAAGCCAAAAGTTCTACCCTATTTTTTGACTATCAGAGCATTTGTTAAGAATATTCATAATTGTTTAGTTGATTCTATAGCCTCAAAAAGTATTATGCCTACTTCTATATGTCAAAATCTTGCTCTAATTCAAATCACTTTTAAGATAATAGTTTCACAACTAGATAAAATAGTGGTACCAGTAGTTGATGAATGTATGTATTCAAGTAGCATATGAACCATGAGTCCATATGATCATTGACATCCTTTTAGTATGCATACCTAAAGGTTATGGACTATTATTGAGTAGGGATTGGTCTAAAATTCTCAATGGGTATATCTCTATAGATTTCTCTCACATCTAACTACCATGGACTGGCATTGTAAATCAAATATGGATCGATAGGGAACCAAGGATGAAATATCCTATCATAGAGTATAAAGTGAATAATGAAGAGGTGAAGTATGAATCTCCTAGAATTGGTATTTAAATTTTCACTATGCCAAAATCAAATACAAAGCTAGAATCTAAAGGTTCCAATCAGATATGGAATTTACACTTTGATGGTGTCAAATCCAAACAAGGATTGGGCATAAGAATTGAATTGATTTATCTACAGGGGAAGATATTATTGGTATCATATAGGTTATAGTTCCCTTGTACTAATAATAGGGAAAAATATAAAGCTTTAATTCTAGTTTTACAATTTACACTCAAGAATAATGTAAAGTGGGTGTTAGTGTTTGGTGACTCAGAGCTGGTAGTCAATTAGGTAAAAAATAAATATCAGTGTAAGGTATCTTATTTGAGAATGTATAAACACAAAGCATGTGACATGACTAAGAGCTTTGAAGATTTGAACATAACTGTGATTCCTTGAGAGAATAATCAAGTTTTACATTTGTTATCTACTACTACTACTAATGTGGAGCCTCTCTAGGAATCTAAGGTAAATATATTCTCCATTGAGTTAGTGCCTTGTCCTTTTATTCTTGATCATATATAAAATTTCCAAGCCTTTGATGATGATAAATAGATCATTTAATTTTTAACTACTTTAATGGAATTTGAGTCCCAAATAATCAATGATAAGAAATTCAATCATCTCTATCAAGAGGAGTTAGATAAGGTAGGTGTTCTCTAGCTCAAAGATAATTGTATTCCAATTGGGTTGGTTTCCTTATAAACACAATTTGACATACATCCTTAATCTTAGTAGCTTAAGTAACCCAAAGTCAATGAGTCTAACTTTAAAAGGGAGAATTTAAGAGATGAACATAGCCCACAGTATGTTAAAATTAGCCTTAGTTGTACACTAAAATAAATAACATAAGTGAATGATTTAATCACTATATATCAAGATGTGATTGTCTGGACTTATGAAGACTTGAAGGTTTATGACCCTTGGGTCATCACTCATATAATTCAACTAAAACTAGACCATAAGCCATTTAGTTAGAGATAGAGACCAATGAATCCTATCCTATTACCTTTCATTCAAAGAGAAGTGGAGAAACTACTAAGTGCAAGGATCATCTTTCCAATGAGAAATTATACTTGGGTGGCCAATTTGGTCCCTATCAGAAAGAAGAATGGTGAGATCAGGTTATGTGTTGATTTCATAGACTTGAACAAAGATTTTGAAAAATATAATTATCACATGACTTCCTTGGATGAGGTGATATAAATAGTAAGTGGCTCATGAATGATGTCCTTCTTGGATGAATTTTTAGGCTATAATCAAGTATTGGTATAATTAAAAGATAAGATGGAAACTACATTTGCCTCAAAATGGAGTAATTATGCATATAAGAGGATGATATTTGGCTTAATAATTGTAGGAGCCACATTTCATAGAGCCATGGATCATGTACTTAAAGGATTAACATGTAAGTGAATAATCATCTATATGGATGATCTTACTATGTTTTCAAAGAATAAGAATGACCATGTAGGCCACCTCTAGTCAATATTTAAGATATGTAAAAGGTTTTGCATCTCATTAAATCCAAAGAAATGCATATATGGAGTGACTAAAGACAAGATTTTAGGAAACATCCTTACCAAAGAGGGGATCATCATTGATGTAGATATAATTTAAGGAATCTCAAAGGTTGCACCACCAAATAATAAGAATGATCTCAAGTCATTCTTTTGGAAGATTAACTTTGTAAGGAAGTTTATCTTAGGATTCATAGATTGTTAGACTCCTGAATTCAATGCTCAAGTAGGATGCAAAAATAGAATGGATAGATAATGCCTACAAATGTTTTCAAGAGATTAAAGATGCAATATCTTAGGCCCTAGTATTAATTAGTTTAGGTTTCATGAAGGATTTCTAATTGTACTAATTTTATTTATAACAGATAATTATTTCTATCATAATAAAAGAAAGATGAGATTGAGCATCTAATTACATTTATGAGCACAAATCTAAAAGATGTAGAACTCAAGTACTCCATGATTGATAGACATTTTTTTTCTCTTTTCAAGGTAGTAAACAAATTTTGAAACTACATCTTGAGGAATAAGACTATTGCTATTGTGCATGATCCTATTATTAAGCTCACATTATCACATAATGCATTAGGAGAATACAGAGTCAAGTGAATGTCAAATCTATAAGAATTTGACATTAAAATCAAGCCTACTAAGATCATTTGGGGTCAAGGCACCATTCAAATGATGACTAAACCTGATCCATGTATCATTTTTGAAGAGGTATGTGAAGCCCAGGTATTTAGAGGAGAATGGTATACTAACATAATATAATATTTCCTTATAGGTACATATTCCCCATAACTCAATAAAGAATAAAGGAGAGTTATGAGGCTCAAAGATTCTCATTATGGGATCAGTAAGGGAGTTATATATAGAAAAACCATGAAGGAATCTATCTTAGGTGTGTGTCTACAGAGGAAGCTAAATATATTGTAGAAAACTTGCATCAAAGTATAGGTAGTGATTATCCATATGGGAATACCATAGCCCACAAGATATTAAGAATGGGATACTACTAGGCAATATTTTTCAAAGATGATCATGCTCATGTGAGAACATGCCATGAATTCTAAGCTTTATCAATGCCATGAAGTCTAAACCCCATAAAGATGATTGAATTTTCCCTAATTTCTTGAGTGAAAATGGCCCTTTTAACTTATTTTTGAAGGAAGGCCATTTTACCAATGGGGTTTAGACTTCATTGATGTCATTAACCTAAATTCCTTAACAGACCATAAGTTTGTACTTAATGCCATAGACTATTTTACTAGATATACTGAAGCTGTCTACAAAGAATTCCAAAGCATAATATGTGATTTTATTTTTAGAGGAACACACCATAACTATATTTAGCACTCACATTTCTCTAGTTTATGATAATGGACCAACATTCATATCATTTGAATTTATTGAATGGGCTTATGACAACCATATCGCTATTAGTTCATATTCTAAACATTACCCTTAAGGAAATGGATTAGAAGAATAAATGAACAAGAACCTAATAGATGCTAGTTAAGAAATTAGTTTGGGATAAGCTTGGGATTGACACAATCTATTAAAATATGCTCTTTGGGAAAACTGAATAAGATACAAGTAGGCCCTTAAAGCTTCACTCTATTAGTTGGTGTATGGATGCAGGCCATTATTACCAATTATGTTGAAAATAACAACTTATAAATTCATGCAGTTGATCTGTAAACTAGATATATAGTTTCTAAAATGAATTTTGAAAATCTTAGTTCCCTTTAATGAAATAGAAATTGGTTGTGGAATTCTAGGAATAAATAGAGTAATCAGGAAAACTTTACAAATATATTCCTAAATTTAAAAATCCTAATTAGTGTCATTTTATAAATTCCTATAATTAATCATAATGCTCTTTTAGTTCATTTTAAAATGAATTAAGTTAAAACCAAAAATTAATAAAAGGAAAATCAACACCAATCTAGTAACAAAGTTTACGCATTAGAGCTACGTCTCTAGGTTCGTGACTTGAACGAATCCATTTAAAATATGTAAATGATGATATTTAAAACTTACATCAAAATATAGATTTTAGAAACCTATAAAACAATACTATAATCTGATGATGTGAAGACTTTGAGATGCGCAGAACCCCATCTTCCTTTCATTCATAGTACCTATATTTCTTTTCCATGCATATAAGAAACTTCCTCCATTAAGAGTATATGTAAAACTATTAATAGAATAATAATGAATAGGAGTGCCTCTAGTTTCTATAAACCTACAACCACTAATATAACTTTATAACTACATTATTAATCATTCCCTAGATATAAGCCTTACAACATATAAAAAGGTTAAAAAATATGTCTCAGGTCTAACTATGTATTATTACACATACATTTATTCCTTGCCTATCACCATATAATAGAATAAATGATCTTAATAAATACTTGAGTATGTACCACCAATACCTCTTTCCATGACCAATGGTCTTCAAAATTGATGAGCTCAAGTCTATATGTAAATATCCTACAACATATATCATCACATGTATATCTCTTCCATGGCCAAAATGCCTTAAAAATAGTAAGATATGTGATAACAAGGATTGGGTCTATGTGCATACAATGATATGTATATTTCTTCCATGACTCCAAAGCCTTCTACCTTAGGGTTAAACACCTTACCCAAAATAAGCTAAGACCCTTCACATACGCTTAAATATCATTCTATAATGACATGTCATCCGTCTTGGTTCAAGAGACCATCGTTAATTTATTTTAAAAATAGATCTACATCCATGGCCTATCAAAATAGGTGTATTAATCTAATAGGATAAGCTCTTCTCAAATGATCTTAGAATTGGCTCAGCTCATGCTCCAATAGTGAGCTCTTTCTCTACTTGGGTCTGGATGGCTATAATTCCATACATTCACCTCACCCAAGACTCAATTCTTCTGAATATGTGAGTTTTAGGCGTCATAAAATGATGTATAATCATCAAACATTTCATTAAATGTAGACCTCCTCCATTCCATCTTGTCTTGGCTCACATTTTGGCTTTGCACAAATGTAAGAATGCATCCCTAACTTGGCTTTGAATACATATAGTCATACCTTAGATATATGGTCTACATCATTTAAACTTAAATTAATATTCTATTACAATAGGCATGATATCTTCCATTTTTATCCATTCATAGACCTGTGCAAATAGTTAGACACTCATTCATATGGCAAATGTCAATGGGTTGTAATAAAGGTTATAGGTATATTTTCCTCATGGCTCAGGTCTACATTTGACTTAAATTTTGTAGTAAAGAAGAACCCTTACCATGGACCTAAGGCCTTTTCAAAATTGACATCCTTTACTTCTCTTATAGCTAGAGTAGAATAACATCTAACATGTTATTCACAGTTCAAGAGATTTCTTTTGCCCTTTATAAGGAAACCATTTAATCAAAAATAGTTTACCTTTTTAACAATCATGATTCTAGTATGAGAATTTTCCATGTATTTTTTTTCTTCCCATATATCCCCATGATTCATGGATATCAGGGTTCAAATATTTTAATCTCAGCATACATTCATTGGAGAATAAACAAAATGCCACATTTACTAGGATAAAAGGCCATAACAACTTTAAATAATCTTGGATACCAAATATAATTCATGGATCTGGCCATGCATTATAATTTTTTAATACCACATAGGGTGGTGTATCTATTGGAATAACTATGTGGATAATGTGACTTAGTCAAACTATAATATCCATGTTTGAAGAGGTAGGTGTGGAATGTAAGTTGAGCAGTGAGGGAAGTTAGACAAGGTGGTAATTTGATAGACCAATCTAGACAATACAACTTGAGGCCAATTTAAATGCAACTCAATTCAATCCTAATACAAATGCAACTTGTCTTGGAACTTGAGTTGGGTCTCAAGTTGACATAACATAAACTTGGCATGTAAACTTCGAATAACAACTCAAGTTGTGTAGCTAAAACTTGGCATGTATAAGTGACTTAGAAAATGGATGATGTGGTGGCAAGCCATGTGGTACCTAAAGACCTACCACATGGACCTATCCAATTTTTCCCCATCCTACCATACGTCACAACTAGAAGTACCAAAATAATATATGGTAAATTATAGTGTAAGTGTGAAATTAAAAACATTATTACCATACACAATGGTAGAGTCCCCCTCCATTATTAAAGTGAGCTCTATTGGCTATGGTTTTTGTAGATGGCCTTTTGTAAATGATTAAAAATTAAAATTTTCTAGATCAAATGTCCCTATAAATAGGCTTTTGGTATCCAAAAATCACAATAATTCAACTATGTTGTTAAATAGCTCTCTTCATCATATCAACATACAAAAACCAGAATATGAAAGTGAAGGTGTTTTGGATTTAAAATATACAAATAAAATCCATTTGAAAAACATGAAGTTTAATTTAGTAAAATAAGACATCATCAAAAACTTCCCTACATGAATTAAACTATCTAACTGATAACTACAACCTACTCATGGACAGTAAGATAAAATGTGTATCCATTCTACCAAATGACCTATTACCCAAAATAGTCATAACCTCTAGCTGATTCTCTCAACCCTTGCACTGCATGAAGGCTAAGTTATTCTCTTTGTTTTAAACATAGACAAGGGAAAAAAATATGATACATAAGCCTATAATATTTAAAAACAACTACAACATATGTATACTTGCATTATAAACATTTCCCATCTATGGGTCTTAGATATTACTTCTACATGATGCATATGACAAACATACATGTGAGTACAAATAGGGTGAAATACAAACATTTCCCATAATTATGTGGAACTTAAACACATATGCAAAGTATAAAAAAATGTGCAATGAGTTTGTCTATCCTAATGTTCTAACTACATAATATACATAATACTTTAAATCATAATCAAGAGAAATAGATGTGATCACCATCCTTTAAACAACATAGTTAACTATTATGTCCCTGCAATCAATTATTAAATCTTTCCTTGTACTTGTCAAACTCTAATCTCAACCTAGATAATTTTCATAATAAGATCTTCTTTACAATATCACATACTCTGCAAGTCACTATAAATAAAATATCATATAAATGTGAGAAGAAAACCAAGAATTTAAAACCTATCTCGAGGGTTTCTTTACCATCTAACTACTCCTTGATTCATGCCTCCAAAACTCATTCAACTAAGTTAGTTTTAAAAATCTTATCATAATGGAAAACCTATAACAAGAGCTAGTAAATAGTCTTCAAAACACAAGGGTTAAGAATTTCTTGAAATAGTGTTTGAAGTGAATAAAAGCATACTAATCCAATACTATAGTTATGCTTGTCAAAACTATTAAAATGAACCATTAAACTAATAAGGGTTGTTCCCTCTTTATGGTTTCCATAATTGAATAGAAATTTGTTTAATCTTATCAACTCTATCTCAATAAGAGTTAGATGATCCATGTTTCAATTTAAAAATGATTTAAAAAAAATCTGCATAAATTTATCCTTTACTTCCAAATTAACCCACACAAGGTTACCCTGACGTCAAGGATTCAAACTAAAAATGGTGCCATATAGTTATATTGAAAATAACTCATACGTCTTTGAGAATTATGAAGTTCACCTATTGAGTACTAGCTAGCATATTATTGGTGCTTTAAACAACTTCTTGTTCACTTCCTACAACTCTTAACAAAGTTGTGAAACATACCAATCTATAAATGAGTTAAAAACTCAAAACTCAAAGTGTAAAAACCTATCCAATATCCTGAAAAATTCCTTATTACCATTTCCCTATCTTTGGATGGAATTGGTCTTTTCATTTATTCTTATAATCAAATACATAGGCATCTATAATATGATTAGTAATCCAAAATATAAAGGTTACATAACTAGTTATCAAAGACCAAAATATTGTGTCAATACTAATATGAAATCAGAACATAACCATAACTCAATCTACCCTCTATGTAAGATGGGTTTTAAGACTATAACTGATTCTTCTTGGATGTGTATTATATACAATGCCTTGCATTTTATCTAAATTATTACCAAAAAATAAATGTTGATCTTTTCTCGACACTATCTCACAAATCAAGTGACAATGTGATTTGTTCTCTATCTATGTTGATCCTACAGGGCTAGTGGTTCCAAAACCTTGGTTGTTATAAGCTTGTCTTAATCTAGTGAATTGGAATGCTTTCCAATTTTTCTTTGTAATAGTCATCCTATATGGTCAACTAAAATAGAAGAATCATAAATTAAGAATCTAAATCTAAAATAAAATCCAATCTAAAGTATATCTAGAAACTAAAGCTAATCATGTAATCACATGCTCTAATACCAAATTTGATCCATAAACTGAATAAATAATTTCTAAAATGGATTCTAAAAATATCAGTTCACTTTAATGAAATTGAAACTACTTGAAAAATTCTAGGAATGAATAAAGTAATTAGAAAAAATTTGCAATCAATTCATGCATTTAAAACTCTTAATTAGTGTCACTTTATAAATTCTCATAATTAATCTTAATGTTCTTTTACTTAATTTATAACTAAATTAAGTTGAAATCAAAAATCAATGAAAGGAAAATCAACACTAATTTGATAATGCAGTTCACCCATTTGGGCTATGTCTTTGGGTTCATGATTCAAACTATTCCATTTAAAAGATGTAAATTATGATATTTAAAACTTACATCAAACTATGGATTTTAGAAACCTACAAAATAGTACTATAATCTGATGATGTGAAGATGCTAAGATGCTTAGAACCCCATCTTCCTTTCATCCATATTACCTGTATTTCTTCTTTATGGATACAAGAAATTTTCTCCATTAAGAGTATCTATAATATTCTTAAATGACATAATAATGAATAGGAGTTCCTCTAGTTTCTATAGACCTACAACCCTTGACATAACCTTGTAACTACATATCACCCTTCGCTAGATATAGGTCTTATAACATACAAAAGGATTGAAAATAATAAGTCTCAGGTCTAACTATGTATTTTTAAACATACATTTCTTCCTTGACTATAACCATATAACAAAATAAATGATCTTAATATAGACCCGAGTATGTATTAACAATACCTCTTTCCATGACCAATGGTCTTCAAAAATGGAAGATCTCAGGGCATTGTGTAAATATATTGAAACATATATCATCACCTGTATATCTTTTCTAGGGCAAAAAGGCCTTACAAATAGGAGGAGATGTGATCATGAGGCCTAGGTTTGTGTGTATATAATGTTACACATAGTATTATATACCTTACCCAAAATAAGTGAAGACCCTTCACACGGGCTCATATATCATTCTACAATGATATCTCATCCATATTGGTTCATGAGACCATAATCAATGGCCTTTATAAATATAACTACATCTATGGCCTATCAAAATAGGTGTATTAATCTAAAAATCTTTGTTTTTCTCAAATGAGCTTTAATTTGTCTCAATTCATGCTCCAAAAGTGAGCTCTTTCTATACCTAGGTTTTCATGGCTATAATGCCATACATTTACCTCACCCAAAACTCAATTCTTATGAATAGGTAATTTTTGGGCTTGATAAAATGATGTATAATTATCAAATAACTCATCAAATGTGGTCTTTCTCTATTCCATCCTAGCTTGGCTTAACTATGAGCTCACATTCTAGCCTTGCACAAATAGAAGAACACATCCAAAAATTAGCCTTAAATACATACATTCATGCTTAGAATCTATGGTCTACATCATTCACCCTTGACTCAATAGTCTATTACAATAGGCATGATGTCTTCCATTCTTATCCATTCATAGGCCTGTGCAAATAGTCAGGATCTCATTCATATGGCAAATGTTGATGGCCTATAATAAAGGTTATAAGTACGTCTCTATTGTGGCTCAGGTCTATATTTGAATTGAATTTTATAGTAAAGAAGAACCTTCACCACAACCCTAAGGACATTTCAAAATTTATGTCCTTCATTTCCCTTAAATTCGAAGGAGAATAACATCTACCATGTTATTTACAGTTGGGGATATTTCTTTTTCCCATTAGAAGGAAGCCATTTATTCAGAAATGGTTTACCTTTTTAACAATCATGATTCAGGTCTGAGAATCCACAATGTATTTTCTATTATTCCCTTAAACCCCCATGATCCTTGGATATTACAGTTTGAAAATTTTAATCTTGGCATACATTATTTGGAGAATAAACAAAATACCACATTTAAAAGGATAAGAGGCCATAACACCTTTAAATAGGCTTGGATACTAGATATAATTCATGGCTTTGGCCATGCATTGTTATGTTTTGATACCATGTGGGGTAGTGGATCTATTGGAATGGATATGTGGATAATGTAACTCATCTAAGCTATGATAGCCATGTTTGGAAAGGTAGGTGAGGAATGTAAGATGAGCAGTGAGAAAAGTTGGACAAGGTGGTAAGTTCGTAGATTGAGATGTCCAATACAAATTGATCCTAATACAAATGTAACTAGATTCAATATTGATATAAATATAACTCATCTTATAACTTTATTTGGGTCTTGGGTTAACACAAATCAAACTTGGCATGTAAACCTTGAATAACAACTTGAGTTATCTAGTTAAAACATGGCATATATAAGTGACTTGGAAAATGGAAGATGTGGTGGTAAGCCACATGGTGGCTTGAGGACCTACCACATGAACCTCTCTACCCACCCCTCATGTTACCACATGTCATAACTAGAGGAAGTAAAATAATAAATGGTAAAATTAAAAACACTATTACCATGCATAGCAGTAGAGTCCCCCTTTATTATAAAAGTGAACTCCATTGGCTACAATTTTCATATCCAGCCTTTGTAAATGATTGAAAAATTAAAATCATCCAGATTAACAAGATTACATGAAACTTAATGACAAAGTTAAATATAGACTACTGGACATAATAAATAGTATAAGAGTAAAATTAAAAACACTATTACCATGCATAGCAGTAGAGTCCCCCTTTATTATAAAAGTGAACTCCATTGGCTACAATTTTCATATCCAACCTTTGTAAATGATTGAAAAATTAAAATCCTCTAGATTAGCAAGATTACATGAAACTTAATGACAAAGTTAAATATAGACTACTGGACATAATAAAAATGGAGGAGTCAAGGACTGAATCTTTATAGACCTTCAACAAGCACCAAAACATAATCAAAAGGTGGTTTGATAAAAGAGCAAAGGTTAAAGCATTTAGGATCTCAGATCTAGTGATTTTTTGAGATAAATCCCATGAAAATAAAATATATCATGAAAAATTTTCCCCAATATGGATTAGACCATATCATATTTCATAGATCCTAGGCAATATTGTATTATGTGTAAAGGACCTATAAGGCATTGAACTCACATATCCAGTCAATGAATAGTTTTTGGAGTACTACTTCATGGCTATGCCATCTTAAGGTACCATTGACTAATGAAAAATTATGGTAGAGGTAGGATTAGATTAGATTTATTACTTTCCTAGATTAATTTCCTCCTTTCTAGATTAGTTCTTGCTTTCTTAATATAGTTTTAATGTTTTTTAGATTAGTTTTTTTATTACTTCCTCTGACAACCTAAATTTTTTTCTCGCATAATCAAATCTCAAATTTTATCATTTGATCCCCTTATCTTATTCTTAAATAGACTTATAATATAAAGGGAAAAGTGTAAAAGGATTCACAACTTGCAGCCTATACATAAATTAGGTATATTTATGTGTTTAGAGTCTTTAGGATGTAGTTATGTAATCACAAATCATTTTGGATTATGTCATAATTGATTATTTCTACTAGGTATGTGAAAGTTGCTCTCAATTTACTTCATATGAATTTATAAATCTTTCTTATTCCATTAGATCAAGAACACTTATTACATTAAGTACTTGCTATAAGTGATATTTCTTGGTACAGATGTAGCTGGTAGGGATGTTCTAGTAATGATTTGTTTATAACCATACCAGCTCATAGGGGTTCCAACTCTCCTCTTTCAATTCAAATAAAAGTAAAAGAAAATAAGAAAAGAACCAATGAGTTGAAAAGATAAATCAATCCAAGAGATTATTTAATGACAATCAAAAGTCTCACATGATGAAATAATGTCAATGTATCACACATCATGATCAAAAGAATAAAGGAAAGGGAAAAGAGTGATCCTAAGGTATATCTATTGGGGATATGGATGTATGGATGACAATAGAATAATGTTTGATCTTCCCTTGATTTAATGAGCTTTAAGAGAAATTATAATTAAACCTATAGCTTCATCAATCCTTTGAAAATCTCATCACAACAAGGGTTAAATTAACTTCACTTATAACACACATAGATCCAAGGATAATGAGACAAATATGTTGTGTGAATCTACTTAGGAATCTCTTTCATATTTTTTATTTTAATATTTTTTCTATGGCATAGTTCATGTTTGATTTTAGAGTACTAAGCAATGTTTTGGGTTCTTGAATACTCAGGAGTATTCCCCTTGTAAGTCACCATTTATTGTACCCTACATCCCCCTTTTCTTCTTGAAAAAATGGGGACCCATTTTTTCAAAATTTTGGCCTTGTTTGTTGAACGTTTCTTCTATATGTTAGTGTAAATTCTAGAAAGGATTGATCCCTAATATTTATACTTAGAAGAATCAAGCATGGTATTACGTTTTTTATGGACTAACCCCTATTTATGCATTTTTTGGGAGTTTCTTTTTAATTATGCATGTTTTTAGGACTTATTTTATTCAAAGAAATTTATTTGGAGACCTGGTCTTTAGGATTTTTTGTTTGGGCATTTTGTCTACTAGATTTGGTCTTTAGGTTTTTTTTATCAAGTTTTCTATCCAAAATATTAGTTGGCATTTTTACATCAAGATTTATGTGGAATACTTATTTGGCATTTGTGCATTAGACATTTTTATCTAGAATTTTTTATCTTCAAAACATTTGTTTTGAATAGATTTGATATTTGAAGTTTTTACAATGGACATTCTATCAAAAATAATTATTTTGAAATGACTTATCTTTTATCAAAAGTTAATATCTTTGTAATTTTTTTTCAAAACATTTATTTTGAATAAATTTGGTCTTTAGGTTTTTCTTATCAGACAAATTGTTTGACAGATAAAAAACTTTATATACACTTTGAGGTTTTTCTCTTAGGGATTTTTGTTTGGGAATTTTGTTCATATATTTTGGTTGACAGATTTTGGTCTTCAAGGTTTTTATTCAGGCTTTGTGTTCAAATGATTTATTTCAATCCTTTATAAGGCTTGGTCCCAACAAAAAAACATGATTCTTGACTTTTGAGTTCTAAAATCATGATATAATTAGTCAATAAATCTAAACTAATTCCTAATATTTGATAATACTACCCACCAACTCAACCAATGAGAGATTTCAACTATGTATAAAATACAAAATATGTGAACATTGGAAATTTTTAATTCAAGAACTGGAATTAAATTCTAATGTGTGTGTGTGTGTGTGTGCACGTGTGCGCGTGCGTGTGTGTGTGTGTGCGTGTGGATGTGTGTGTGCGTGTGTGTGTTTGTGTGTGTGTGTGTGTGTGTGTTTATGTGTGTGTGTGTTTATGTGTGTGTGTGTTTGTGTGTGTGTGTGTGCGCGCATGCATGTGTGTGCATGCATGCATGTGTATGTGTGTGTGAGTGATATGTAGCCATTGAATTATTAATTTATTGCAAATAAATGAACTCAATCTCAATTGTTATCCTATGTGTGAACATACCTAGATACCTATGAGATTATTGAAACTAAACTAGTAGCTAGTATAAAGGATAATTATTCACCAAACACTAAATAAGACTATAAGCACTTCCAATTATTTGTAATGGAAATGGTGTCTTCATCCAAACTATTTAGTGAAGCACCACCACCATCACCATTTTTTATCAAGGACTCAATAAAACTCATAGAAACTTCCTTTGATGTCATCATTTTTTACAATAGGTATGTGAATTACTCAAAAAAAATGGATGTTATCAATTCAATTGATATACTTTCATTGGATGGAAATATATCTACCTTAGAGTGCTTATTTATCATATACCTACTAACACTTAACAAGAAAGAATTGCATTTTATTATGGCTAAGCCTAAGGTGATTCCATGCATCAACCTCCTATGAGACCTATTCTTCACAGTCAAAGTTATACAATATGATTTTTCACACCATATGGATAATCAAATGGTCATCACATGTAGTTTTGGAGCATAATTTTATAGGTATTTGTCCTTACCAATACCAAATTCTTATTTTAACAAACACAAATTGGTTTCATGGAATCAAGATAATACAATGAAAAAGGTGTTGACTTCATGGTTTCTTCCTAAGGAAACCATGACATTTAAGGTTAATAATCCTAATAATCCCGCTCCCATCAACACATTCAGGATGGGAGTATAGATTGGAATGATCCTACTCAATAGATTATATGGTATGCCTAGCATTTATTTCCTCAACTTAGATTAGGTAACATTGTTGTATATGATGTTGACTAGTGATGCAACATTTACCTTAGGTGAAATTATAAGATACCAACTAAGAGAGTAGGTATTCATAAGGACAAGTTTCCCACTCTAGTGGGCCATTTATATATGATGTCATATCTTTAATATGGTGTCATGGGAATAGTGTATAAAGTCCTTAGTGAGATATGGATCTTAGCCACTAACTATATCAAGAACTAAATATGTGATAATTTCCAATTTCTACACATCTATGCTTACACCAAGAACATGGTTCAATTTACTAAAGATGTTTATCCATAGGTTTGACAAGCAATCCATGGGACTCCTATGCCTAGATTAGGAGCAAGCATTATAAAAACACTAGCTAAAAGGGTGATTATTTTATGTATCCTAATTATACTATTATCATTATCATCAAGCATAAGGTTAATCCTCTAAGTCTTCTAAAGTATGTGCTTGACAAATTTATAGAACAAGAAATTACTTTCCAGGTCTTATGGAGCATTGAGGAGGGCTTGATGAATAATAAGAAGCGTACATTCTATGCACATCCTATGGTTATTGGAAAGATGGTTTATGTAATGAGAAAACACTTTGGAGTTGTGGGTAGTAAAATTAAAAGTTACCATTTTCCCATAGTACCACATATGGATTGGGATCCACATGGCTATATACTAAAACATATTTAAGGCCTCGGCATCCCTTACGATCATGTCCATTATGATTATAACTTATTATTCATGAATGCATAAAATTATGGTGATATCTTAGAAATGGAAATGGTTGTTGGTTTAAATGAGGACCATAAAAGGGTGATCTAATAGGAACCTTCAATCACTATGAAGGAATTGCATAATAAGATGCCACTCTTTTTAGGATGGACATCCTCAGACTTTTGGAAGAACTAGCTCATAGAATAGTCTAAGGATCAAGGAGATCCATCATAGGATCTTCCTGTCATGTTGAAGTCTATTACGAAAGAACCATGGGTAAGTGAACTTGACCCTAGGGGAACTCTAGGAGAACCCATCAATTTAGATTCCTCTGATGAGAAAGGAAAAGGATAAGAATCCTTAGCTGATAGTGTGATTCAAATGCCTATAGCTACCCCTTAGGTATAAGATTCTACATCATCAAGGGTGGATATAGATGAACTAGTTACCTAAATATAACGAGGCTCCTCCTCATAGCCTAATACTACCATATACTATGAGAGGAAGCCTAAGACTCCCCCTATAGGTATTCCTATAATAGAACAATCTCAAAATTTACCAGTAATCCAATAATAAGTAGTAGTGGAGGAGGAGGAAGAAGAATATTAGAATGAAGAAGTAGAATTAGAAGTAGCCAAGGTACTGAACCTCAAGGGTGACAAAATGAAACCACCAACTATAAAGGACACCACATGTACAAAATATTTATAGACCACTTCCCTACTCTCTTATTTTGTTCCCTCTTTTAGTTTTATATCAATTTCATCTGCCTTGAAAACTCCTAAGGTGGAAGTTGTCACTTCCATCTTTGATGATCCATTGAACTCTTCCTCTTTCTTGCATTCCCCTTACATCAAAATTTGAGAAGGATGTCACCGCTATTTATCTACCTTCCACCACTTTTGATCCATTTTCCATTATCATGCCATCCACTTCCACCATGGCCACTTCTACTATTCCTTTTGATATTGCCACAATTAGATGATTAAAGAGGAATAGGGCATCTATTAAGGTTGAAATAGCCATGGCCAGTGCCTAGATTTATGTCCAATCCACTCAAATCACTCTCACCATGCCATCCATGACTCCATCTCATAAAACCATTATCACAAGTGTAGGCATGGGAAAGAATTCAAAGACACAAATGATCATAGTCTATCCACTCCCCCAATATGGAGGTTGTTATTGGTCTAATATTATTTGGCCTTCCTTTCCTAAAACTAATGTCAAGCTATCAAAGAAGTAGAAACTTGCTAAGGATGTTGAAGAAGAGGTTATGGTCAAAAGTATAAAGGAGATAAACCCCAAACAATTAACAATTCCTCCTTAGGACATAGACTTAAGGGAAAAGACTTCTCAAATTCCCATCTTAAAAATAATAGAGCTCACCTCTATAAAAACCTTGTTTGACAAACCATATAAAATCATTTAGAGGGTAAGGAAAAGGAAGATAAAAGATGATGTTGGTTAGGAATTGATTTTTGAAGAAAGGCAAGAGGTCTTCTGCTTAACTAAAAGACATAATAGATAATTAAAAAAATCCCCCTATAATGAAGACTTCATATCTCTAGCTAAAGCATAAAAGGATGCCTTGGTGGTAATCCATGAAGGCATAAAGATAACTGGGTAGGAACTATAAGTAGAATTAGAGAAATTAAAATAGAAGCAAAAGATTGTGCATATACCAACTATAATTGAAGCTAAGGTTTAGGAATCAAATTCAAAGTGTTAAAAATTTTAGAGGCATTAAAATTTATGTTGGTTTAATTATCCCCCCATATTGATAATACTCACACTTTATTTAATTCTTTGAATTCAAATGGTAATAAATCGAAAATGCTAATTGTTTACACCATAAATAAAGATTATAACCATTTAGATATCATGATACCACTAAAGTAATCCAATGCACTCAACCTAGTGGTCATCGGGATAGAAGAGGATAGGTAATGATTGATAGATATTGGGGCTTTACTCCCCAAGTATCAAGATTACAAGGCCTTCATTCTTCAAATTTCAAATGATTTAATATTATCCAAAGTAAAAGATTAGATAGGGAAGCTAATCAATAAGATGAACTTTGATCAACTCATTTTAGAGGCGTTAGATAATTTTAAGTATAGTAAACAAGGGTTTCCATTAGAGGACATTAAGGTAAAATTGAAATTTTCTAGAAGGAAAGTGACTGAAGCTAAAATCTTTATGATCAACTTCTAAATGATTAAAGTAGAGCATGAAAAGCTCCTTGGAAAGGTTAGTAGGGTTTATAGACCCCCTCTTTTAAATATGGACATAATTTGGAAACAACATGATGTATCACATAAGTGTTGGCTTAAGATAAAGGTGAAGAATAAGTAGACTCAAGCTACCACTTCAAGTTACATGTCAATAACTACAGTCACTAAACTGACTAAAGTCCATGTAGCCATCCAAATATCAACACAGTAGTGAAAGGGCCTAGTTTTTGCATGTACATTATGTAGTAGTGTATATTCTCTTTTTATAGTTTTTCTATTTCAAATCATATTTTAAAATTTCCTAATTCATTTTTGTACAAATGCACATATTGCATGATTTTTTTAAAGGATAACTTAAGTTATTAATGACTGTAAGATAACTTTATATAGTTATAGACCATATGTAGAACTAAAGTTCTAAATATGACATGTAATCTATCTTTCATGAACTTGGAGGATGAGGATACCCCTTTCCTAAGTCTATTTAAACAAATATAACCCACAATTTTGAAGGGTTATCAAATTTTCAATATACAAGAGCAAAGTAATTTCAGTTGTGAACTCGTGTTTGTGTAAATTCTTTCCATTTTTTTTTAATTAGGTTATATTTCTTTGGTTGTATGATTTAATAACTCTTATTGCGTAAAATTTGTGAATGGGTTATTTCTTATATTGATTGATATGTTATTCTTAGATGTATAATGACTATTGAAGGATTATTAAATTACATTGATTATTGATAATTAATTTGATAGATTCATAATCTTAAGTGTGTAGAGGTGCTTTCATTCAATATTTTTTTATATGTGTGTGAAAAGTCTTTAGATACATCATTAAGCTTGAGCCATAATCTCTTTATTAATTATATTAAATAACTACTCTAAAAGGATTAACATTGAACTAAGGCATGTGACTTTCCTATATCAATATCATCCTATACTGCTTAACCATGTCTGAATTTGTGTGTGCAATACCTACTATCAATAGGCATATGTTTTGAAAGCACTTATCCACTTAGATACCATCTAGAAAGTGATTCCTTAAGCCATATAATCTTTCTTTTCTAATTGACATTTCCCTTATTTTTGAGTTTATTTTGAGACCTACCCACTCTAGATTAGTAACAATCCAACAACCAACACATCTAGATTTTAATTCCTTTTGATGGACCACACCTCTATCCAAAAACTTTATTAACAACCTACATTTGTTAGTTGTTATTCCATCAACTAGTTGTTAAGAATGCATAACTACAACTCATGCCCTAGAGTAGAGTTTACCTCCATTGAGATCTAAAAATGTTAGAGGATACTTCATTATGAGATTGGTGTGGCTAAAATCCTCATCAACACTACCATGTTAGTAGAGATACTTGGCATGGAGGTGGAGTAAATTAAAGAGGAAGATGTCATAGTATGAGAAAGGGTTAAAAGAGAAGGAAGATGTTGAGAGGGAAATAAATTATTCTCCCCAAATCCATGTAAGAATGTGGGGGAAGGTGAATGGGGCTGATTGGTTTAACCACAAATCATAACATGGTAAATAGTTGAAGGATTGACTCTTTGATTTTGAGTAAATTTAATAAACAAGAAAAGCATTTTCAAAGTATATTCTAATTCAGGTTGATCTTCTAAGGAGAAAATAGGTTTGAGAACTAAATATGAATGAGAAGGGGTCCAATATTTTATATTTCAAGTGGATACATGAACATTAATTGAATTTAGGGTGGGAGCTATAAGATGCTTATGGGAAAACCTATTGGGGTTGGTGAATCTCATCATATCAATTGAGTTTAACCCAGTGTTGTCTTCAAATAGGAAGATCATGATGAGAGAAAAATATAATAGAATACTAAGATGATAAAAAGACAAAAAATAAAAAATGATATATATTCAAATAAGTTGACTATGTATTGTAATCTATTAGGAAAAAAAGAGTACAAATTCATAGAGGTCAACTTTGTATGGTAGACAAAGGATAAAACAAGTTGATAAGGATACAAAGTCATATAGGTTAACTTAGTTATATAACCTAACTATTATATAAATATATAGATTCATAAAATTTGAATCTATATTATAGACTAGGAGATAAAGTAGGTTGAGAAGGATACATAGTCATTTAGATTAACTATGTACTTTTGATAGGGGAAATGCAGTGTAGAAGAGACTATATCAACTTGAATGACATTGTGCTAAAATAGGGATTTTTAAAAAAATAGAAGTGAAGAAAGAAATGAAAAAAAAAATCAAATCATTATATCAATGTGAATTATCCAATTAGGTCACACATAATAAAACATTTCACCAACACTTGTTAAAACAAGTTTTTATAATATAACACAGAATGATCAGAGACCAATCAATTAACTGAAAAGTAAATTCTAACTAAGCATGTTGGAGAGTTATCAATGATGTCATGGTGATGTCATGAATGTGTTCAAGTGAGTGGATAAATTACCTTGATATTATAAATGATAATGACAAAGTGTGCAATATACTTATCCTAGTATGCTTGAAGTAGGCTTGGTTGATCTTCAAAGTTTGTCTATTTAGAGATGATTAGGGATGAGTTTGAAGTATTAAGCATGTGAAAGGGGTCATATCAGAATTAAATAATGATTTTAGTTCTTGTGTGCATGAGTTTATTTCATCTATTTTATCATTATTTTTATCTATACATTTTAGGTCTAGTGGTAACAAAATTGAGTAGGCAGTTTGCTTATATCACAATTACCATTTTTGGATGAATCAAAGGCAGTTAGTCATATGGTTTTGATCATATTTATGACTAGTTTATATGTTATAAATTTTAGTTCATTTGATAAATTGAGACATAATATATTCAAGTGTAAATTTGGGCTCCTAGGTAATTTGACAGTGTTTTCTCATACTTAGCCAAGTTTGCAATGTGGCAAGAAAAAATGAGTAGGCATTTTGATGGTGTTATATTTCACATGTGTGAAGATATCAAGAGAAAATGATAATATGGGTTTTTTTAATTTTTTGAATATTTTATATGTGATAATTTTTAGGTCATATGATGAAGCACATCAAAATATTTACATGTTCAAAGTTGGCCTTTCAGATAGTTCCTAACATAGTTGGCTTTGTGGTAGAAAAATCTGAGAGAGAAAATAAATGGGGTTATATCTCACATGCACAAAGGTTTTAGGAGTATTTTTAAACATGTTTGGATTCACTTATGAATTAATATTATAAGGTAAAAATTTGTGAACATGTGTTTGATTGAAATAAAATATATATATATGTCTAAATTTGGCCTTCCAGACATACTGTAGTGGTTGCTTTACTTAGTCAATTTTGAAAAAAGTAATGTTTGATAAAATATCAAAGAGATAGATGGAGGAGATTTGATCCAAGATGTCAATAATTATAGAGATGATAATAATTTCATGATAGTTAATGCTGAGCAAAGGTAAAGGATAAAGATCAAATGGTTCGTGTGTATTCGTAGAGATTGATCTAACAGTGCAAGTGGAGTCAAAGTGGTTAAAGTGACAATTGTTTAACAACATAAAAGGTCAGGAAACTTCCAATAAGGTCAAATTTTCATTTTTAATCTAAAATATTAGATCAAGAGATGATATCAAGATGATTTATGTTTAATTATGAACATTGGAATTTGAATATTGGAATTTTGTAAAGGGAAAAACTAGTTCTCTGTATTTTGCTAATAACTTTTGTCTAGAATGAATTTGTTGGTGGTATAAAAAGAAAAATTGTATAGAAATCAAAATTTTATCTAGTGAACCTATTTATAATGTAATAATATGCATATATTCAAAGATATTAACCTCTAAAGTTTATAATGTGTTTGATGTTCATCTGTAAGTGATTAGAGAAGGTTATTTGAACTTGTTTAGATGGTATTTCAATGTCTCATGATGACTTAGATACTTTTTAAGTATATTAGAATCTATGAATATGGTCTATATGGTATTTGGAGGTTTGACCAATCGATATTATATATTAAAAAAGGCAAGGAAGTTAACTATGTGTTTGTTCATGATGTTCTTATGCACCAGGTCAGTGTTTGAGTTGATTGAGCATACATAGAGGTCAATAGAGATGATTATAAGAGTTTGAGGATGTTTAAGGGGACATAAGGAGTGGATTTTTTTAAAAAATGGTATTATGTTTTTATTTTGATTGATGAAGTTCTAAAAGGGTAAATAGGTCATCATGAGACCTATAAGAGCTATAAGGGCCTAATTGAAAGGTGTAGTTCCTTAAGGGTGACCCATAGATGATATGGTAGACCTATGAAGATTTTTTTGAGATAAGCCATGATGTGAGAGAATCCTTAAGGGTTAAGGCAAACCTAATGTCCAACCAAGAAGCTATTTATCATGAAAGATTTATATAGAGATAAACCAAAGGATATAGTTTATAGGGCTTGAGTGGGTGATTGAAGTAAATAAGAGAAGAGAGTGAGTGTGCCCAATAGTTGGGGTGATGAGAAGAGAAAATAGAGGACTATGTGTATGAATTGTAGGTCATATTTTTTTTGTTTGAATAGTACTCATGTAGGTTGAGGATAAGTGAAGAATAGTTAATGTTTATGTCAGATTGGTGGTTAATATAAGAGGTACATCAAAGTGTGGACTATGTGTATGATCATCTAGTCATGTTTGTTAATATGATGATATATTTTTTACTGATAATAGTAGAGTGATCTAAAAGGTGTTTTTGTATGTATTGGGAAACTATGAAGACTAGAGAGAGTGTGTAGAGTTGAAGAGAGATGATATACATTATATCCATTAGATTGATAGGTGATCAGTGTTTGGGAGATGTTTTGTGCATAGGTGTTGTTAGAGGTTCTCAACATCTATGGGTTTATATCCTCTTTGTCAGTCGAAACTTGATAAATATTTATTTTTTGTGGGAGCTCAGCTAGATAGGTTTAGTATATCCTTGTGGGATTGAAGTCTCACAAAAATAAGGGATGGTTGTTCCTTGATTAGTTGATTATTGGTCTAAATTGGTTCTTATTATTGTAGGATAGTAGTATAATTATAGGTTCCAATGGGATTTCTCCCCCAAGAGGGTTTCCCATATATGTCTTGTGTTATATGCTTCATCTTGCATTGTCTCTCTTGTTCATTGCTATGAATGATGTGTATGCTTAATTGATTAAGAGTTTTAAAGGATTAAAATTAAAGTTAGATTTTATGGGATCATTTATTAACCCCCCTCTTAGTGATTGTACCTCTAAAAATTAGTATTAGAGTAGGTCCATTGATAAAGGCTTGATGACTTGAAGGTGATTCTAGGTACAATATGAGTAGTCATCAAATGCAAGGAGGTTTCTCTACTAAGCAAACATCAATGTTCAATGGGTCTAATTATGATTTTTGGATTGAAAGTATGAGGGTATACATTATATCCCTAGGGTTTGATGGATGGTTATGTTGCTCCTACTACTCCTCTATCTAGTGTTATAGAGAAGAAGATGTTTGACAATAATTCTAAGGTAATGAATTCCATTACTTGTGGTCTTCTAGAGACTAAGTTAACCAAGATAATCCATTATAAATATGCTAAAGATACATGGGAAAAATTATAGATAATTTATGTAAGAGATTAAAATGTTAAGATGGAAAAGTTGAAGACTCACCAAAGATAATTTGAGAGTCTTAAGAATAAGGAAGAATATTCTATGGCATCCTTTCTATAGAGAGTTCATGAGATTGTGAACATCATCAGAGGTTTTGTAGAGAACCTTGAAGAGGATGATATAGTCCAAAAGGTATTAAGGTATATATCTTTCATGTTTGATCCAAAATTATCTATTATAGAATAAAATTATGATCTTACTCATTTGAAGATAGATCAATTGTATGGTACCCTTACTACCTATAGGATCAGAGTAAATGATGATATACCACCAAAGAAGGATGTAAGATTCAAGATATAAATTAATCTAAAGATGAATTTCTAAGGTAAGAAATCTAAATAAGATGACATATCTGACATTGATGAGGATGAACTAATTGCTTTGATTACTAGGAAATTAAAAACATGATCAAAGAAGTATAAGGGTAAACTACCCTTCAAATGTTTCAACTATGGAGAGATAGTAAATTTTTCTCATAATTTCCCACATAATCATGAGAATAATGATGATTAATATCATGGTTATGGCTAAGATGAAGAAAGAACACATACATGAAGAAAGGATTTAGAAAGTATAATAAAAAAAAAGTATTTCAAGAACAAGAAGAGTTTCTTCACTAAAAAAAGATTACAACTCATCAGATGAGAGTGAAGACATTGAATCAAAGTATGATCATGAATATTATGGTACTATTGAAGATGAATCTTTTTTCATGGTTGGGAAAGGGACTTGATCATATCAAAAGGAGTCTACTTGGATTGATTCAGATGATGATAAAGATGAGGTAAATTGTGAGACTAAAATGATGAATGCTCTTTAAGAACTAAATATTGAGAATAAGATCAATAAGAAGATGAAATATAAACTAAAGGAATACGAGGAGAAATTTAATGTGTTTGAAGCAAGAATGAATGAAGACACCAAAGATCATGAAGATATTGTCAATCATCTAAGTTGTTAATTAAAAATTTTGTATACAAGTTTGAGAGGTAAATAAGATGAATGTTCAAGGTATGTAATTGAAAATGAGTCATTGAAAGTTGAGTTAGAGAATAAATCTAGTAAGTTAAAGTAGATTTTTATATTTGAAAAGAGCTTAAGTGATCTATAAAATATTTTAAGTGGTCAAAAGCATATGAGTGATAGAACTAATCTTGGATATAAATAAGAATTAGACAATGCAACTCAAGACAAGATGAAGACTAATTCAAACAAAGACAATAATTCTTTGAAGATAAATCATTAGATAAGGAATGAAGGTTGTGGAAGAATGAAGATAAATTAGATCAAATAGCCAAATGCTATGAGCTGTGTAAGTTTCAATGGTTACTGTTATACATGTAATTAGTTTGGTCATAGAGCTAGAGAATTTAAGAAACCTATTAAAAATGAGTTTGCATGGAACTATGATGTGGGTCATTAGTAAAAAGGTGTGAAAAAAGTTTAGTGTTTCAACTATCTTGATGTGGGACACTTTGCAAAACAATCCACATAAGGTTAGATAGGGTGTGTCCACTTCAAAAAGAGGAGTTTATTTCATTTTTCATGACATAGGACACATTTCAAGACTTTGTCCAAACAAGGTAATACAAGTGAGTTTCCATCAATAATAATTATTTACTAAAACTAAGAAAATATTAGTAACATTTATATATTCTTCAAGTAAAGGCCTACAAGTTAGAATAGGTTGAATCAGGGTCCTAGAGTACAAGGAAGAAGGGAAGTGAACTTATGGAGACAAAAGGTGGTAAGAATGAGTCATGATGAGTCTATAGAGCCAAGTAATATATTTTATATGATGGAGAATGCTTCATAAGTTGAAGAGTGACAAGGGCTCTCATTGTCTACTCATGTTGTGAATGAAGATACTAAGCTCAAGGAAAAGACCAAGATATTGGTTAAGAATAGTTTTAAGGTGTGTATGTATCCAAGTGAATATATTGCAATTTTTAATCATGTATCATGAAAATAACATCAATTATTTGTGCCTAGTGATGAGATTCCTAACTGCAAGGTGGATTCATTAGATGAAAAGGTATGTCATAAATCTATGTTATCACCATGTATTGTCAATTCAATCCTAGAAGAAAAGGATTATATTTTAGTGGATGAGCATGTTACTTATCTTAATCCTAATAATAAGAAGAAATACAAGTGTCAGATGACTAAGGAGGAGAATGAATATGAGGATTTATGGGTGACTCCTAGTTTTACATTATTTTAGGACATTGTGAAGTAGGGTGTCTCTACTTATGATTCTTAGGAGAAATTTTTCTTGTGGAGCAGCAAGTTTGTATGCTCAAGTTAATTATACCAATTAGTACATAGAATATAATTGGTTAAGGGGGAGCAATAAGTTAATGATCTTGTTCTAGAGGTTTAAGAAGGAGTTATAGTGTAAGGTCAAATTAAAGGTTTCCAAGTGGTAAAGTAGGATTGGTGAGTTATCAAGATGATATTTTTGGATATAAAAGTATGTTGACCTTATTATATCATGATATATGAGTTTTTATGGTATGAAGGTATGTTGAATTCAAAGTGGATATTTTTTAGTATTTCCAATTTTCTCTTTTTTGGCTTATGGGCTAGTAGGCCTAAAATGGGTTATAGGATGTATAGGTATCTAAGGTTTTGGAAGCTAATTTTTGTTTTAGAAGTGTGTGATGGTTTTATTTGGACGTGAAAGAATTTTTAGAGGTGGGCATTGACCTAAAGGAGGTTTGTTAACTTTGTTTGTTTTAAAATTCTAGGGTTTTAGGCTATGCTAGAAAAATGATTTGCCTTATGATTTTAAGTCTGAGTCTTCTTAATAGGTTTAATGGTCCAAATGGGTTGTAAAATCAAGCTTCACATATATTTGAAGGTTTTTGGTTTTCAAATTATTCATGTGTGTGTCAAGATGGAGGTTTAATTAGCTAGTAGGCTAGTGAAGGAAGTATGTGGTAGAAGATGAGATAAGTGATGTAAATTTGCATGATTGAGGAGGAATATAAGAGTGATTTAGATAAGAATTTTTATGTCTTCAATTTCTGTCTACTAAAATTTGGGGGATCTGCAAGTTTTAGGTAGGGTTATAAGGAGACTATACAAGCCTAGTGTGAAGAAGAGTGATTTTTGATGAAATTATCCTAAATAAAAAGACGTGATTATTTCAAGGGTATTTGTCAGGTTGTTTTATAGAATGTTTTCTATTTTGTGAGTGTAATTAAGTTTTGTTGGTGATTCTTGAGCTGGCTTGAGAGAGAAGGATACTAAGCTTATGTCATTATTCTTCGTGGTGTGCAGAGATTTGAAGATGAAATTTATCATAAATCTTAGTCCCTCTCAAATGTTTATTTATGGTGTTTTGTGTTTTTTTTTTCATTAGTTTCATGCATGGTTGAAGAAGAGTGTTGGCATGTAGCAAAAGGAATTTGTCAAGGAAAGAAGAGGTAGGATCAAGGAAATGGGGATTTTGTATCATATTTATAAGGTGTTAATCTCCTATTGGTGGTATTTTTAGGTCCTTAGGATTATTTTTTCCCCTCATTATCATTGTTTTAAAGAGGAATAAAGTGCATATTTTGAGAGTTCTTGAAGAGAGAGAAGGAAGGTGAGATGTTTGATGGGTGTTGACATCAATGACAAAGGGGGCATTATTGGAGAGTTTTAAATTATTTCATGGTGATGTAATGAAGGTTTCTAGGTGAGTGGATGAAGTTACTTGATATTATAATTGAAAATGACAAAGTGAACAATATGATTATCTTTGTATGCTTGAAGTAGGCTTAGTTGATATTCAGAATTTGTCTATTTAGAGATGATTAAGGATGAGTTTAAAGTATTGAGAATGTGAAATTGGTCCTATTAGAATTCAATAATTATTTGAGTGGATATGTGCATGAGTGGATTTCATATAGTTGATCATTTTTTTCATCTAGATATTTTGGGTTTAGTGGCAGAAAATATGAGTAGGTAATTTACTAACATCACCATTACTAGATGTGGATGAGTTAGGGGGATTTGGCTATATTATTGTGATCACATTCATTCCTATTTTATATTAAATAAAGCTTATTTCATGTAATTAAGTGCAACATAATATATGAAAGTGAAAATTTGGGCTCCTAGGCAATTTGATAATGTTTTCCCATAGCCAAATTTATAATGTGGCCAAGAAAGCTGAGTAGGCATTTTGATGGTGTTATATTTTACACGCATGAAGGTTTAGGGAGAAAATTATCATATGGGTTTGTTAAATTTTTTTCCTAGTTAATATTGACTAAATTTTAGATCATGAAATTAAGTGTATAAAAAGATATGTGTGTGCAAATTTGGCCTTCCAAATAGTTCTTGACATAGTTTGCTCTGTGGCAAAAAAAATTGAGTGAGTAGATTAATGGAGTTATATTTTATACATAGTTTCAAGATTATTTTGACACATGGTTATATTCCCATATGAAATAATATCATATGGTGCAAATTTGATAACATGTGTTTGAGTGAAATAAATGATATAGCTATCCAAAGTTGGTCTTTTAGGCATATTGTAGTGGCTTCTTAGTCAATTTTGCACAAGGTAAAGTTCGAGTAACTCTCAAATAGATATAAAGATCATGTTTTGTCCAAGATGTTAAGAATCAATGAGATTATAATAAATAAATGATGTTTAATTTTGATCAAAGGTAAAGGATAAGGATCAAACAGTTCATGTGTATTCATACAAATTGATCTAACTATGCAAGTGGAGTCAAAGTGGTCAAAGTGATAGTTGTCTAACAAAGTTAAAGGTTAAGAAAATTAAAAGAAGATAAATGGTGTTTTTTTAATATAAGTATTAAGAGAAAAATATGATATCTATATGATTGATGTTTAACTGTCAACGTTGGTATTTGAATATTTAAATTTTGCAAAGGGAAAAACCATTGCTTTGTATTTTGCTAGTAACTTTTGATCCGGAATGAATTTTTTGGTGTTGTAAAAATAAAATTTGTATAGGAATTAAATATTCATATACTTATCCTAGTTATAAGGTCTAAATTAACATACAATCAAAATTATGGAGCTCTAAATTTGACTGTATCTGATGTTCATCTATAAGTGACTCGAGAAGGTTGTTTGAGCTTGTTCAAATGGTATTTTGATGTCTCATGATGACTTAGCTATTTGGGAAGTATTATAAACTCCATGAAGATGATATTTATGGTATTTATATTTTTTTACCAATCAGTATTCTATATTAATAAATTCTTATAAGTTGACTATGTGTTTGTTCATGATGTTCTTGTGAACCATGTCAGTGCTCGAGTTGATTGAGCATATGCAGAGGTGAGAGA